>SNQJ01S0035550.1:31053-50862 GCA_010110895.2 Picea sitchensis | reverse complement strand
TCATTACTTCCCTTGAACAATAAACTATTGATTATTTCTCATATATTGTGCATGGTGTATTATGGTGTATTGGTGTAACTCTTATACTATTATCTGTTACAAAATGATCTGCAGGGGAGCATGCATTGATGGGAATAGGGGGGCATGCATTGATGCATTGATCAGATAGAAAGACAATTTCAATTACCACAAATTTGTAGTGGCATTAAAATGGGTAAGCATGTACATTCAGTGTGTGAAGACGTGTGCAAACTATTGGGTAGGACTTAAGTTTCACTACTCTCTAATTTGGCCGCCAACACCTGAGTATCAGAGAAGTTTTGAGATAGGTGAAAGGGAGGAAGAAGAGTATTGGTGGAATATAGAGATATATTGAGGTTACTACTCAACCTATGACAAAGGTCATGTTAACTATAACATCAAAGAATCCACAATGTTTCCACTCTTTTAGAATCATATTGATTGGTTGCATGATAACATGCAACACTTTTGGTTGGGGGGAGATGATGGGTGTCTGAAATACCATCTTATTTATGAATTCTATTTCCCTTTTTCATGATAATATTCAATCATTTCACTACCATTTTCAGTATAAATAAAGTATTTTTTTCTCAGGATGTCACGATATGATTTATGTCATTTTTAGTGATCTTGCTAGTGTAAATGAGGAAGCGTTGATCGTTTCATGCTTATTAAAAAAATGTATCAAAAAAGGTATGTCACAAAGATTTCAATGAGGGTGTTGTACTATGATAGGACCTTGCTAAAACACTGTCCTTAGTTGTTGCAAAACCTCTCTTAGTTGCTGCAACACGGTCCCGAGTTGCTGCAACACGGTCCCGAGTTGCTGCAACACGGTCCCGAGTTGCTGCAACACGGTCCCGAGTTGCTGCAACATGGTCCCGAGTTGCTGCAACGCCACCTTTAGTTGCTGCAAAATTGCCCCTAGTTGTTGCAACACAATATTACATGATGTTGAAATACTAGCCAATAACTTTGCTACTCCTCATAACTGCAACACGACACAACAACTCCCGTTTCAATTTCCAACTGAATTGTACGAAGCTGACAACTATTGTAACTGTGTCTAGGAAACCACCACTTGCATGGTACCCGATAATATACAAGAGGATGTGGCTTGAAGGGTTAAAAAGAGAAAGAAACGAACACAAACAACTATTCCAACAAATGTACAAATCAAAAGGGGGGTAGAGTCGCACGAATCTCCCCTGTGCTTATTCGAGTCAATTCGTTAGACGAGATTGAGAACAACTTGAGAATCTTAAAATAAGAAAGAGTCAGGTCGGTCCTAATGTTAAAAGGAAGTGACATAAATGGTATAAATAAACATCATTATTCATTCATTTGATATAAGTTGAATTTCAGACTAAATCAGAAGTAAAGAAGGCCATATTTCAAGGGAGGATGAAATCTTTTGGTGATGTGTTCTAAGGTATGTTATTTTCAAGTCATCTTACCATATTTGCTATAANTCAGGATGTCACTATATGATTTATGTCATTTTTAGTGATCTTGCTAGTGTAAATGAGGAAGCGTTGATCGTTTCATGCTTATTAAAAAAATGGATCAAAAAAACTATGTCACAAAGATTTCAATGAGGGTGTTGTACTACGATAGGACCTTGCTGCAACACTGTCCTTAGTTGTTGCAAAACCTCTCTTAGTTGCTGCAACATGGTCCCGAGTTGCTGCAACACCACCTTTAGTTGCTGCAACACTACCCCTAGTTGTTGCAGCATGATATTACACAATGTTGAAATACCAGCCAGTAACTTTGCTACTCCTCATAACTGCAACACGACACAACAACTCCTGATTCAATTTCCAACTGAATTGTACGAAGCTGACAACTGCTTTAACTGTGTCCAGGAAACCACCACTTGCATGGTACCCGATAATATATAAGAGGACGTGGCAGGAAGGGTTAAAAAGAGAAAGAAACAAATGCAAACAACTATTCCAACAAATGTACAAATCAAAAGGGCGACAGAGTCACACAAATCTCCCCCACGTTTATTCGAGTCGATTCATTAGACGAGATTGAGAACAACTTGAGAATCATAGATCCTCATGGCTGTCCTCAAAACTTATTTACTAAGAAAATGATGTAATGAATTGTATAAAGACTTGGCTCAATGAAATCTGAAGGACAATGCTCTTTGTAATCTAAATTCTATTTTCATTTAATAAAGATACTATTGTAGCTATGGTTGAAGTCTCTTATGTAATGTGTGTTTAATCTCAATGTGTGATTGGAATTTTAGCTAGTGCCTCGCCTAAGGAGGAGGGCCCCTCCTTAGTCATGTATCGTTGCACTGTAGTATAGATTTATTTCTCAATTGTATGGATTATATGATTGTTAATAATTTGATTAGTGAAAATGAGATAAAACATTTGGATTTGTTTGTCGCTGCAACATCATATTTAGTCTATGGATTACTTGTGACTGCAACTCTAGAATTGGTTCATTTCATTCTGTTAGTGTTTATTTCATTTGTTGATATCTCGTTTGTATTATCTGAATTGGTTAACCAGATGCATAATGTTTCAATGTTGTCCATAAACATATGGATACGAATTATCTATGGGCATAATCACCATCCATAATTAGATATTGGCCAATGTGCTCTTTTCCTGCAATAGCCTAGATGAATTTTTATTTACACTCAGACCAAGGTTACGACATAGAGTGCTTCCAACCGGTTGAGTTGGTCAAGTTGCCTTTTTTTCATATATATCCAGACTGGGATTACAACACAAAGTGCTTTCATCCATATGTATTAGTTAAGAGATTAATTGATTTCCTTGAATAACACTCAGACCGGGGTTACTACACATAGAGTTCTAGATTGTGATTAGCTTGAAGGACACATTGTAACAAAGTGTGATAAATTGATTGCTATGTACTTGAAACTTCATTTGATGTATATACGAAGTGTTGTTCAAATTTTGTGTACTTGTAAACATGATTTTAGCTTATGTTGTCATAGTGATATAATAGTTTTTAGCAATGGTTATGTAAGCTGATCTGACATAACAATGAGCAGATTTTGTTCAATGATAAATCTATTGTTCATAAGTAACTTTCTGATTTTTTGTATGTTGGGGATTGTACCCTTAGAGTTGTGATTTTTCTCCGCTTGAAGTACATTGCTTCATTGTGTATTTTCTTRSGTTKCCCTATGTATTTTGGTTGCAGAGAAATGAAATATAAACTATTGTAATTTATATTTCAGATTCAGAGTTAATGTTGAAAGTTCATTGGAAATAGATTTGGGGAACCTCAAGTTTTGAGGTGAAATTTTTGAATTTATTTTAAGATCAAAGTTTACCAAGTTTCCACACTTGGGCCATATGTGGGTCTGGCTATGTGTTCTTTCTCATCTCTCTCAGAGATGTCACACTACATTGTGTTAAGGATAGTGATGCACAAAGTTATCAACCCAACAAATTGGATCTTGTTGCATTGCGTCAAGAGAGAGGCCTCAACAAGTGTAGTGAAATAAAGATGCTAGGTAGGTACACACCAGGTGGGTCTATAGGCACCTTGCTCATGGTATATATGGTTCTTCACCCAATGGTCAAACCATTCTTAAAGGTGCTCCATTTCCAATGGCACCTTGCAAAGTGTAAAGTACCAGGGATGCTTGTAGAGGCAATAAAATCCCCAAAAATGGTGCTCAAAATGGAAAATATTGCCCCTATTGGGAGACACATCAAATTATACACTGAAGAAAACCGATGCATATAGATAGGCATAACCATCCTTAAATAAAATGGGATTATATATCTGAGAAATTTAGTTGTGTAGATCCACCAATATAGGCCATAAGACAACAAAATGACAAATGAGCCCATAATTTTGGTCGAATTAAGGTTGATGCTTGATTGTATTATCCATATCAATTGTGGAAATAGAGGAAGTCTTTTCGACATAAACGAGACTAAGATGACATTAACCAAAACCATGCAGTCGTAAAAATGATATAAATTCATTAAAGGACATATTGTCATTTATAGAAATCACACAAGGGTTGGGAGCAAATGACGACAAGGTGGTTCTGTCCAGGTTTGAACACCTTAGACCTCAACTAGGTGATCCAAATATGTTGAAGTAAGGATCCATGTGAGTCGAGGCTTAAAATTTCAAGGGTTTAATCATCACATAAGAGCATGCTTATGACAATTATGGAAGAAACCTTAGACATGGAGGTGAGTAGATAAGGTCACATCTATTGAGGAGGCCTTTGGCGGATGGAAATGAGGGGAAGGGTTTTAGTGGTAGGTAGGGTTTTTGGTTGAGTGTTAGAGGAATTTAGAAGGAAGGGTTTGGTCAATGGTTCCAAGGATAGAAATAAGGATGAGGGTTCATGGATTAGGAAGAATAAGAAGTATATTCATGTTTTCATTGGTGAAAGGAAGATTGTTGTGCCTCATGATTGGATCCTTGAAGCATTAGAGATGTCATGGGAATGAATTCTATATTTCCGTGGATAGAATCCTCTAGCCTCTAAAATGTTTCCTTGGAGAAAGGTTCTCTCTATTAAGATGAAAATCTGTCCTTCCAATGAAGGTATTTTCTTCTTTTATTTTGACAAATTTGAAAAAACATGAGTTTTTTATTTGAAAAAAAAAACCAATATGATATTCCACATAACTTTTCAAATGTCCCTCCAAACATTTGTTGAGTATCTCGTTCTATTAATGTTTCTATGAATGATAAGTATGCAATTGGGATTTTGAAGGGTAAGTATGCAGGTGGAACTCCTGTTTTTTCACACCATCCGATTTATCAATATTGTTGTCAATGTCCATTGAATCAATCGTTAACTCCAACCAACGTTCTACATCACCAAGTCCTCTGAATAGGTGTTTCTGAACATTGAACATTGGAAAAAAAAATGTTAAGAGAGAACATAATATGTCACACCAACTTATAATCAATAATCTCTAAAAACAATATTATTAAATGAATAATAGTTGTTTCCACCATTATTTATCCTTGGATTTTGAATTTAAGTGTACAAGAAAATGAAGGAAAATTCCGTGACACAAGAGAATCAAGTGATTTATACCTTGTTGAAAATGCATTGTGGATCGTGGATGTGACTGCCCTTCAAACCTGCATCTGTCAAAAGACAAAAAAATGTTATATGACTGAATAATAACTAAACATCTATGAGCTTACATTTTTCAAAGAGAATGAAACATTATATGTTTGAATAATAATTAAACATGTATGATGCTTTATAAATAATAAAGGGGAATACCTCATGAATGAGCTCCTCTTGGTTTCAAGAATAATTTATTCTCTACTAAATAGGGCAAATCATGTGAAGGTTGAAGCTCGTTTGACCCCTCCCCCCTGCATCAGTGTCAATTCCCCATACCCAATCATTGATAACAAGTAACAAAACAAGAATTAAAGGTAAATGAAAGAAATAAGGTACATGCATACATAACATATAAGGTTCATGCACAACTAGCAAACCAAAAAAATGTACAGTCAATAATTTATATTAATAAAAAACTTGATGAAAATATGTACAATCACTTCTTTTTTTATTTCTTCTTTTTGACAAAAATCACGAGTAAATCATCATCCAATTCGTCTTGTTCCTGACCTTTAGTTATTGGGCCCTCTTAGTCTATTGGAAGGCGATGGGTCATATCAAGAATTGTAATACTTCAAGTAGCACGATGTGGATGTTGATGCACTACAGGGGCATCCACTTCAGTAACAAAAAGCATTAAAATGACATGGTTAGTTATTATTCATAGCCGTGTTTCATTAGTACAAATACAATTACTATGTTTTTTGCCTGGAGGAGTAATCAACACCATTGGTTGGATTGTCGTCAATTCCTCTCCTCTCTGAGCACCCTCATCTACATTCTCTTGCATTGAAACAACAAAAATGATAAGTACACCATCTGCAAGTAAATATTTATAATCGTTATATTATACATTTTATTTTAAATACATGCATATCATGATGGGTCTGCAAACCATTAGAATCATAGGGTTGTTGTCCACCATTGTTGAATGAACCGACGTTACTTGTCTTCTTAAAAAAAATAGACACATTAATTGATGGGTCAAATCAATCATCAATATATTTTAAAAGTAATCAACAACTACAATCTTGTCATTTTATTTAACAACTTGTTCGAAGCGTTAGATTTTGTTTGCACCCTTTCCTTTGTCAATTTTCGACCACTGGTTGAAATCCGAACTTGAAGTCGAGCATCGAGTCTTGTTTGGTGGTCGCAATGTTGAATGTATCCCCCTGCATCACATGGCATAAGATCCATATTTTTTCTTATCGGATACAATTAGATAAATTTTTCATGATGATATGTATAACATGAATAAAGTATTTGGTACTTACAATTCAAACTTTTAATTTTAGGTAACCACCTTGGCCAGGTTTGTTCTGCCCATGTTTTTCTAGTATTGCCTTGGTTTCTTTTAACATGTCTGGGAGCCTACAAAAAGTTTCAAGTATGTTATAAGATATCACTATTTTTTTTCTATAGCATTGATCGAGGAGGATCCAGAACACTCAAAGAGATTTAGGAGGATCCAAAAATGCTCAATAATTGATCATCTCAAATTCTTTTGTAAAGGACTTCATTGCCCAGAGATTGATGAGATATTTCCAAAGGCGTGAGAATCGCTTCAAACATACGTCGTATGAGAAAGTTATGAATCTTCAAAGTTTTGGAAAAATAAGGTAAAAAGGGGGTGCCAAGTGGCACCACTAGAAGGGTGACACATTGCACATTCGTACATGTTGTGTGACTCTGACGTGGCAAGCACCATAAGGTGCCATGTGGTAGGTCGTACATCCGACTAAGTAGATGAAGGGGCATACACAATCCAACCAAGTTTCGACCCATGGCATGATTGTACAGGAGAATGATAGGTTGACCAATGAGGGACTGCCACATGGCAGTCTCCCATTGGATTTTTATGGTTAAGGTTGAATAAAATATGGTTGTGAGCCCGAAGGATCAAATGTGGGTCTCTCCCATACTAATCCAATGACTTACCATCACACCACATGGTTAGGACTTAAGCGTAAATGGAATCAAATTTATTTGAATTTGTTTAAAGGTATAATCGACGGGAAAAGGGCCGAGGGATAAGCCATCGACCCATGGTATATATGAAATCCAATATAACCATAGCCCAAAGTTTGTGGGGGTTAACAACATATGCCACCACATATATAGTTAAAAAACTATATCCAAAACTTAATACATAGTTACAACAAAGTCCCAAAGGGGGAGAGGTCCGCGGGGTTGAACCTGTGACCTCCTCCCCCACATGCCAATGTCTTAACCAATGTGCCCAAGGCGCCTTTTGTTACGGGATTCCAATAGATTCACATTTAAATTGATGCAGACGTTAGCGTGAAGGTCGGGCCATGGTTTAGCCGACCTAGGCTATTTAGACCAGGCACATATTCTGAGGTGAGACATAGTTCAAGGTACATGATGGTATGATAGTGTACAATACAATGTCTTGATTTGCATGCAAGGAGGTTCCTAGTTATGGTGTTGCATTATTTTGTGTGCCATTGATCCCTTTGTCCAAACATAGTCATGTTTATACTCATTTGTCTTAGTTTTTCAAGAGGAGTATGATGGTGATGTATATTTTGTGCTAAGAAGCAGTCTATGCAGATCTTATTTCAGATTTCCTTGTATGAGAGTTTTAGTGCTTTATCTTGTGTAAAGAAGGAGTTCATATTGAGCCAATTTAGAATATAGTCAAGTTTATACTCATTTTTTTCAGGATTTCAAGATGAATTCAATGGTAACTTTTGTTTCTGGGGTTGAGCAACAGAATTGAAGAGTGAATTCAAGATTGGCTTTTGTAAGTTCATTTTCGTTGTAATTTCAACATTTGATATTAATGAAGAGCAATCTCACTGTTGAGAGGGGACTCAGAGATGTAGCCTAAGAGAGGTGAACTCTGTCATCAAATCTTGTTTTCTTTAGTTCTTTTATTTTCTACTATGTTATCTCTCATTATTATGCAAATTATTCATCATTTTATGAGGTTTTGGATAAGTAGAAGATTCACACGTGTTATGCAAATCTGTCAAAGACGATAAATAATATTTCTGAATCAGGTTAAATATTAACATGTATCTCTAAGGGTAAATTATCATCCACGGATTTTCAAATCAAGAACTAAAGAAAATTTTTCATATTCAATTCCAAATATAATATATTACCTTCTAGGGCTAGTGATCTAGGATCTTTTCATCGACGTGACTTATAAAGAATTGTATTAAATGAGCATAAATTAAAATGCATCATAAAGAAGGAAAAAATCAATAATGAAGAGACATAAGCATCAAATCTAAACACAAAAATTGATAACAGAGTTTTTCCCTGGTGGACTACGTCTCTGGGTCCTACTCTTAAATGGGTAGGCCTTTATTTGGCAAAATACATAAGTATACCACATTTTGGAGTTAAGCTGCAAAATCTTTGCTCAGATCATAAAACAAACATCACCACTGAATTCCTGGCATTGAATTACCCAAAAATGACTATATACATGCCTCGATCTGAGTCTGGCACTTCTAGGCCCCTAAGGAATTTCACCTTGGTTTCCATGCCTACACCTGCAATTAATTCATGGGAAATTTTCTCAAAAATTGTGCCCTATCCGTACGGACGCACCCTGGTCTACCTCCCGAACTCTGGTAGAAATCACCTTTTAAATAAAAATTTGGGCGTATGTACCAACATAGCCATTAGGCTAGTTGGTTGGCATAGTTATATTAAAAGCATAATGGTTTGGGGAGGTCCTGGGGTCAAGCCCGCAGGCCTCCCCCTTTTGGTAAGTTGTTACAATAACCCCATGTTCACGCTAACCATTGGCGTGACATTTATATATATATGGTAGGCAGGCCGATTGGTTATCAGGATATGATGACTGTCCCTAGGCCGGATCATTGCTGGATTTGAGTTCGACCCGTTTCGTTGAATCTTACCACTATTTTGGCGGTGTATTTTTATTATATTTTTTTAGAAATTAGGTTGCTACAGCCCATTGGGCATTTCCTTGCTTCCGTGGCAGCCCATAACTAGGTTATGTGGCAGGCACTCATTAAGCCCATAACTAGGTTATGTGGCAGGCACTCATTGGCCCATGTCACCTTCTTGCACAGTCACTTCCACATCATCTCTTTCTGGTCATCTTTCCATGTTACCGAACATGTGGTTGTACGATCTGCCACATGGCACCTTTTCATTGATCCACAATTTTGTCAAAAAAGTAAAAAAATGAGTGACATGTGGCAGCCTATGGTGTTGCCATGTCACCATGCTGACATTAGCATGACACGTGTCACCTGTGTGTGCCACGTACACTATACAGATGATGATGTCATATGTGTTGGTGCTGACAACAACAGTACGGATGTTGACTCGTCCCTGTTGATTGGGCTAGGTTGAACAAAACTTTGACTGCGAATATCTTTTGATCCGTGACTCTGTTTGACGATCCGTTTACGTCGTTGGAAATCTTGTGACACGGTATTCACGATGATGCTAGTTTCACTAAGTTTTGAGTAATTTTATTTTTTTCCCTTTCTCTGTCTGCTGAGGCCACTCTGATCTTCCTAAGTTGCTTCTGCGAATTTTGAGTTATCCTTATTCTCCTCTGGATCCCTTTTGGATCAGCCAATTGGTGTCTTTCATTCATTTTGAAATGCACTCTCTTTTGCACCATCCTGTATATTCTTCCATTCCCTCTCGGGAATGGCCAAAGGACGATCATACTTAGGGTTCTTTTTCAATTGAACCCTATATTGATCTCTAACATATTTCAAATACGTACCGTCCCTCAAGGTGATTTTAGACTTGTTGAATGCATCACCAAACAAATCAACCATATGGTTTATAATATTTTTTTTCAAATATTTACTCTGGGAATTCCATCGTATGCCAATAGTGGGCCCAAATATCTCTAAATCCTTTTCGTGAAAGGTCCTATAAAAAACATTATTTTCTGCAAAATAATATGATAATTGTATTAAAATAATATGAAATATGTAGGTTTCAATCAAAGGGTAGGAACTATTTAACATATTAAAAAATACATGGGATTTGTTGTATCTTCAAGGGAACCAAGTTATCTTCCACCAAAAAGATGATGGATATTGTTCTTAAGCTTTGAAAATGTGATACTCTAGGATGCCAATGCTCTGGTGGTGCATAACTAATATCCTCATGAGATTCACTCTGTATACCATCACGTGCATAGTCTAGCATGTGCAGTGGGGGAATCTCATGGGTCCCGGGAGTTTCAGTCCTTTGAGCCATACACAGAGAGAAAATAACCTCGCGTGTATCTGGCTCATGCTAGGACACTGTGGGGTTCGTGCATCACTGCTACCAATAACTCCCATGACCGGGTTGTCCTGTCAGATCCAAAAATGCCTATAGAAAGAAAACGTTTGAGTATTGCTCATATAACGATATAAAAGAAAATTCATAAATCAATATATGTTAGAAATACTCTTTTTTTTTTTAAAATTGTGCTTACCCCAAATTTTTCTATATCTTGCCTTAAAATTTTCATCCTTTATTTTCTCTCCTTTGTAAGTGGCTTACACCTAGTCAATTCAATGAATTCCATATTTTCCTTTCTCAAGTCCTTTCAAATCGTTTCCATTCAATTGATGGAATCATATATTTCATGCCACACATCATCGTTCTTCGACGATGTGCTCGTCTACACCAACAAATAAACATGTTAATTCAATTATTGTTAGCAAGAATTTATATGTAAATCATGGTTATACCTATTGCGATCTTGACAATGCCTTCCCACTATCACCTTGCCACATTATAAGATGCATGACATTTTAGAATGTTAGAAAATAATCTAAGAAACATGAGCTATTAAAATGTATGTTAAAGATATAAAAAGGAAAACATTAATTACAGGTTTGGTATACTGGTAGAAAATATTTACCCTCATAATAGTAGTGCTTCCATCGATTCAATTCAAATTGTAATCGACCAAAAAATCTTCCCCTACAACTGTTGTTTTCACTTCAGATACAAATATTTGATTTCCTTCATGCCCCTTAAATATACAACTAGGTTTCTTTCTTGTTGTCTCGGGTCTTTTACTTTTAATAAGCCCTGTAATATTCCTCGACGCCTTTGGACTTCCATAAATATATGGAAATGACTATGGGAATCGTGAGGAAGTACACTTTCACCAATCTCCATAGTTGTATTATGGTATGACATACTCCATAAACTCAAAAATTCCTCCATCTTTCACCTTTATGACATCCATGGAGAATAGACCCAGATCATGTATAGACGACGAAGCAATGTGATACATCCTCTCATTGACACCGAAGTCAGTGTCCAAATGAATAATTTCATTGGGTACCTATCATCTCACTAGATGTTTGTACCTCAAAGGAACCTTGAGTCATCTATTCTCTCATCGTCATAAGAACATGAACTTCCTTCAGCAAGAAAGAATTCCATGTGCCTACATAATTTTTCTTTTGACCTTTTAACCTCTAGTTGATCTCAACTTGTTAGATGTGTTGGCCGTAACACTTTCCCCCCTCCCTCCAGAAATTCCCTTGCTCGAGGATGATAGGTATTACATGTACTTGTTTGATTGTACCTAAACTCCATTGAATGAGAAAAAGTAGTTAACAAATAGACAATAGTTTCACCATTGATTCCTTGCTCGTTATAAAACTTAGTTCATCATTGGAAACATCATATCTAACTTTACCATTCATTAAAATGTATTCATAAGCTTCTCTTCTTAGTTTTTAAATCCCATGACTGACACTCTTTGTAGAAAGTTGACAACATCCAAAGAGTGAAAGTGCATCAATTCCATTTTTCTCAATTATGACAAGGTCACAACCGTTTTGGTGGCACCAACAGTCAGATTTTGCATCATGCTAACTAGAAGTATTGCAACTTCCCTTTTGGAGGCAACTGAACATCCATACTTTTTTTCCATTTGTAGGTTCTTTTCCATTATCCAAACAAACCAAGCACCTTTTCTTAGAAAAAACACCCACATTCTTGAGTTGCATCTTGATGCACTTATTTTTATATGAACTTCTCTACCTTAGTATACTTATATCTCTTGGAAGAAGATGGTGTCTCAATTTTAAATATTTACATTGTACAAATTTGAGTTGGCATAGTATGATTAATGATACTAGATACTAGTGATGATGATATCCAATGATAGGTATATGCTTCTAAATCTAATTGTTGAATACAAATCTGATTTTTTTTTTCGTCTCGTGGTATATATGTTTGTCATTTCCCCATCATACAATATTCAAATTTTATGAAAATTTGTCCTATATGTTTCCCACCATATCCATTTCAGTGCAACTTAGGTTTTCCTAAAAAATAAGCAACTAATAAATTTATTTATGTTGGAAAATTTCTTAGATCATAAGATGATAAATCCAATCATCTTGAAATCTTTTGGCACTATTTTGTAAACCCAAACAAGTAATTGGGAAGATGATGGCATCAAAAAAGTTGAAGGTTGCACATAGTTCAAATACGACCACATCATAATAGACCAACAAATTATTAATCCACTAATACACAATGAAATGATTTGTTGTGATGTCACAACAAAATACATTTAGTGGGTCCTAATAAAATTTATTGGTCATCTCTTTGCATTTACTACTTCCAAATAGTGTGAATGTTGTATTGGTGGAGTTTGTAGTTCTTCTAGCCTACCATAAGGAGTGCAAGGGGATAATAAAATGGCCACTCAACTACCCAATATTTCTATTTCAGTAAGCTTCCAAAGAGAATCTATGCAAGGAGGGAGTTTTGGTGACCATGGTGTCTCAAATTCCTTACATAAGTTCACATTGAAAGTGGTTCATGAGGTAATGAATCCTACCTAATGAATTATCCATTAATAATGAAGTTAATGACTATTTAGTTGTCTAAGAAAATTTGGAATAACATACCCTATTAGGGTATTGTTAATCCCAAAATTTCATTTGCAACTAGAGGGTTAAGTTCCAACTTGATTTCATCGCACTAGTCCATATACAATACATCCAAGGTTTCACATGGTTTAGCACCATATACATAGTGAGTTTCATCATATTATGAGGACTTGTTATTTTTAGTATTTCTCCTACTTTCTAGAAGCCAAAGTTTTAAGAACTGCATGTTAGAGTGAGCTACATATTCTTAGTCCTTGTCAGTTCTCAATCCATGTGGTATTTTTTCCAACGACATGCAAGGGTATTTAGTTATAGTGAAACTTTTATTTTAAACAGTCGGGGCTAAAGGGATTGAATGTCGAAACAAAGAACATATCTAGGGCTCATGAGATAGGTTTGGTTTGCGAGGTATCAATCATGACATCATCGATATAGGGAAAATTGCTCTTCTAATTGTTTTTTCTCTCTTTGTTTGTATGAGTTAACTTGATAGACATGGATGCATGCATGTTTATTTGTTAGGAAAAGTCAAAATTGGAATCATATTCAGGGAAGGTTGCATGCATGAGGAGTTTGTTGGCTTAAAAAAGAGTTTTGCATGCATGTGTGTAAGCCTTGAAATTGCCAAAACCTCTCTACCTTAGGTTTTGGCCAAATATCTTGATGTTTTTACTCCTTAACTTGCTCTCCTATTCCTACTAGCATGTGTGCCATAAAACCCTCTTCTCCACACCTTGCATGAGCATATATCTAGAGGATTTCTGTCCTAGAGAGTTCACCCTCCCTTTTTGTCTTATTTAAGTATGCATGTCACCTCCTTTTTTAGAATATTCAACATGCATGTTGTTGTATGCATGGTGTTGATTAATTAATTAGAAGAAACTAGAAAAACTTTAGAGGAGCACCCTAGAATAGCTTATTTCTAGTAGGTATGCTAATTATTTTTAGATAGCAGTGTGCATGTGATGCAAGAGCATCTTTGGTCTCAAGCAATCCCCATAACCCAAAAATATTTCAAATTTAAGCTAATAAATCATAGGAAGGAATACGTTCCAATTTTCTATTGTTGTAACATGTTTATGTTGTGTTGAAATATTTGTTGCAACACATGATGAAACAATTGTTGCAACACATAGTGTAACAGTTGCTGCAACACATGTCGTAACAATTGTTGCAACACATGATGAAATAATTTTTGTAACACATTATGTAGTAGTTGTTGCAAAACATGCTAAAACAATTACTACAACACATGTTGTAATAGTTGCTGCAACACGGTACTGCAACACCCACGTGACGTATTTAAAGACTATCGATTATACATTTTTATCTCCATATGTATTGTAAGAGGGTCATGACAAGTGTCAAGTTGAATACGTGTGGGAAAATGAATCGTTCAAGTCACCAAAACTGTTTAAATCTTGTCAACTCATCATTTGGAAAATGATTTTGGGAAGGTGGACCATGTAACTTCCCAAGAGGAAAACAAGAAATGGTTGGGGAAGTTGAATGAATTGAAAATTTGAGCTGGAATGAAACAAAAAGATAAATGGGGAAAGAAAACAGTGCAAGGGGGTTCGATTGAGGGAAGAGAAGAGTTTTCCACAAAATTTGACTTCATTTTCACACAAGAAGAAACAAAAAAGAGAAAAGTCAACAAAAGGGTTAGAATAGAGGGAAGAAATATTCCAGATTCGTCTGAGATGTAATAAGTCTATAAACGAATTTATGTTCTGATTAATAAATATATTTTTGTTCCCATCCATTAGTTTTGTCTCTTATTTTCTTTTCCCACAGCATCAAATTCCTCATGGCATCCTTTAATTGTTAATTTATGTTAGATATTAGTACACTATTAGTTGTGTACTCTGTGGGAAGACGCCTAGTTTTGTAGGTATTGATTTTAGAAGCTAGGGTGACTACATCCACATGGAAGAGCACTCAATTCAAGGTGTTTCTCAGCTTGATTTTACACATGGTAAATATTGCGATTAAGGCCACCATACTTTTGGAAGACTGCACCTTGATGATCCTTATGCCCATAATACTAATTATTACAAGAAAATGAAAGGAAAACAAGGAAGAGGTGCACCCCACATGTAAGTATATTGGGTTGATCTAGTACTTCAATCATGAATGCAGATTATTGAAAGAAAAAGGAGTATACTTTGAAAGAGTGCACCCTATTTGATTTTATTTTCAGTGTACTTGAGTGGACAATAAAAATAAGATAGTTATCTTACTAGAGGGCAAGTGCATGGGGGAAAAATGATCACATGCATGTAGTTTGACTTCCAGTTTATTCTACACTTCTCCTTCTTTCTTTTGGGGTGCACTTCTTTCTCTCTTCTTTATCTTGTTTCTATAAAAGAAGGGTGCAAGTCTTCCTTAAAACGATTGAATTATTTTTGACATGTTTTAGGAGCTTTTCACCACCATCTTCCATCATTCTGGACTTGAAAACACTTCCATTACTACTTTTCAGACATTGACAGGTGAGCCCTTGGTGTATTGTGTCTTAATTAATATATCAAATTGATTTGACTATGCATTTTTCTAGCTCTTTGGATTTCATAGTTGCATCCTTAGAGGAATCATGTGAGAGGGCTTGTGTTGTTTCTTTTATGCACTAGTTTTGAATCTCTTTCACTCAAGGCACATATTCTCTATCTCATGCATTTATTTTGAATTTCTCTTTAAATCAAAGTGCATATTATCTCTCACTCCTTTCCCTTTTACTGCTAAAATTCAAATTAAATAAACTAATCCCGCTTTATGCAATTTTATTTATAATTTTTAGCTTGTTCTCGGGGGATTTCTGGGTGCTTGAGGGACGTTTAGTGTGTTAAATTATCCCAAGACTATATGAATATTTACATGCATAAATAATAGTACAAACATCTTAGGGACACCCCTTAGTGGATAGAAAAGCATCATCCCAAACATAGATGCAACTCGTAGTGAGAGGGTTAGATTGCCTATAGTTACCTCCTAACTTGTTAATCTTCTTATTGTAGATTTTCACGATAACAAGTATTCATAGGTTGTATACTACCAATATTTTTTACTAAGACCTAGGTAAAAGAGCCTTGGGAAACCCATGTCTAACTATGTACAATTACAACCTAAGTAAATTCTTTTTACAATTTACATGAGGAAGAAAGTCACTCCCATGAAGTAGTCACTTGCAACCCCTAGATATGTCAAAACACCCCTAGTCGTTCTCTTAGAATGTCGCGAGTCATTCTCTGTAGATGAATATGCCCAACTATATTTCATGTATAGGTTGAATTTGTGGGGTTGTTGAAGATATTACACACTCACCTAGGTAATTATTTTCCTAAAGTTGATATTCAAATATTGAGAACGCTTCCTTAGAAGAGAATATTCTCTCTAGAGAATATTCCCCTACAAAATAAGAGGTTCCTCTTCAGTTTAGATTCATTTACACTCAATTAGACTTGTGGAAGTTACTCATGCATGGAAACCTCGGTTCTATCACCAATAGTTGCATGTGTTTCTCTCACTTCCACACGTGTCACTTAGTTAATTGATGATTGTATGGATCATTTAACTAAGMCTAGGTAGCAATTTACTCCAATGTTTGTCAATGAGTGTCTAKATCTCTATAGATCACTAATATGGMACATTAGTTACTCATGTAGCCTATATCTATTGTAAATTATTCACGCTTTGAGTGCAGAATAAAGATAACATAAATTMTTTTATTCTTTCCTCCATTTTTTGTATTCTCTTCACACCATTTGCAAGTTGTGTGTAGGTATCTCAGAAATTCTACATGGTATCAAATCCCATAGACTACTAGGAAGAAGGCACACCAACACTTTATTTGCAGGTATCGAAGATTGAAGAACGTAGGAAGAATGAAATTTCCACCGTCTACAATTCTATTGTCGTACAACTATTTGGAGTGGAAGCCAAATATTCTACTTCTTCTCAGAAGTAGAGGCTTATACCAAAAAACCATGACAATGGAAGTAGATCCTGATTCTACTGATGAGAAAAATGACTTTCTCAATAGACAAAATATGGCCATATGATGTATCTTCTGGTCTATTTCTCCTGAAATTCTCCACCAAGTATATGATGAATCACGAGAATCAACTCCAAATGAACTATGGACCAAATTGGAGGTTCTATTCAGGAATAAAGAATACTATGAAGATTGCATGCATGAGATTAAAAATATAGATCGAGAAGAGAAGTCATCATAATATCAAGCCTTTTTTTTCTGAAGAGTCTTCTACACAAGTATCCGCATAAATTTTTGTTCCATTAATTGCAGATGATGTCTACTCCATTTCAGATTTGTTTTCTAAATTTCATGTGGAAGATATCATTCATGCATCTCAGAATTCACATGCAGACACTTTTTCATGCACCGTGCATGCGTCTCAAGAGCCACATGCATGCATCTCAGGAGCCAAAAATGGGGTCGCGCACATCAGATTCAATTCTAACATTTTTTTAGCAGAATTTACAAAAACAAATTAGATATTTGAATTCCTCTTGGAAAAATAGACAAAATTAAAAAAAAAAAATCATCCAAAACATAGTCTGGGAACTGAAGTTATGAGCATTGGGCCACCCATAAATCTCATGTCCAAAAGAAACAATCATTGTGGTTAGTGCCACAATTATAGGTTAGTTGAGGTAGTTTAAGACTCGGTTTGTGTTTCCCTTCTTGTACTTGATGTTCAAGTGGAATTGTTGAAGGTACATGGTCCACTCCCGATGGAAGTCATTCTCTAATCTTCCTTGCATCTACAGGAACTGTAAGGGATTATAGTCGATGTGGATGATCATTTCCTTTCCTAAAATAAAACACTTTCCTTTATTACAATATAATACTTCCATTTCCGACATGCCTAGAAATTGGAGTACTTCTCGTTGTCATTGATGGGGTATCTACAAACAAAATTAGATAGTGTCCCATTGTGATAGTCTACCAAATGTCTATGTTGCATGAGGAATACACTAACAACATAATCCGAGGCATCTATCTCAATCTAGAATGACTGTTGTAGGTTTGGTAGAATGAGGATTGGTGCTAAGAAGAGGTGGTGTTTCAGATCCTCTAATTCTTTTTATTGTGCCTCAACCCAAAAAAAATTTGCTTTTGGATATACCCTTGGACACCTAACTCAAGGGCCAACTGATATGAGAGAATCCCAAGATGAATCTGTGGTAGAATTTGGTGAGGCCCAAGAAGTTGTGGAACTTCGTCAATATCTTCGGGGCTAGCCAATCACAATTGAATTGGATATTGTTTGGATCCAAATGCACATCACATTCATCCATGATGTATCCCATGTAGTAAATKATCTACATGTCAAATGGACACTTCTCTAGATTGGCATATAATTTGCGTTATTTTAATGTGCTCAACACTTATTGAATTTGCTTTAGATGTTCCTCCTAGGTTTTACTGAAGACGAGGATATCATCTGGATATATGACCAGGAAGGAAGTGTTGAATATAACCAGGAGAGATCTTCCATCATCCTAATGAATGTTGTTGGAGCATGAGTCGATTTGAAAGGCATGATGAACCACTCAAAGTGAGCTTCCTTAGACTTGAAGGTTGTCTTCGACACATTAGTTTGCCTCAGTGATAGCCTGACTTTAGATCAATCTTATTGAAAAAATTGGTTCCCTTTAGTTGATCTAAAATATCATCCATCTGAGAGTTTGGATACCAGTTCTTGACTATGATTTTGTTTGGGGCTTTGTAATAAATACAAAGTCACCATGTCATGTCCTTTTAAACTAGCACAAACGGGATCCTGTAAGGTGAGGATCTTGGTCAAATTTGGCCCATTTGTTAGCTCTTCAATTTGGTGTTTGATCTCCTTGTTTCTCCAAATATAAATATCTACACATCATACCATTAGGTAGAGGGGTACCCGATGTCAAATTAATTACATACTCTAATTAACTGTGTAGAGGTACCCCTACATCTGAGGTGAAGATATCTTTGTATTATTCCACAATCGCGTCTGTTATAACCCTATAATTTATAGGATCAACTGTTGATTGTATTTTTGTTCCCTTCAGTGTTTTTGATTTGTAGAGATTACTACATCCTGAAAAAGAAAGAAAAAGAAAAAAAGAAAGAAAAAATAAAAGAAAGAAAAAAGAAAAGAAAAAGAAAGAAAAGAAAATGAGAAAAGAATAAAAGAGGGCATAAAAGAAATTAAATAAATCACCATGCAATAACAATGGCTTGATCCATACAATCTAAGCATGGCCAAGTCCTTTTAAATTGATGTTGATAGTCTTAGTGAATAAGCTTGACTAAACTGTCTAATCTTAGTTAAGATGATAGGTTAGTTAGTGAATAAATTTGACCAAACATCCTAATCTTGGTCAAATAGCCCCTCGGTAGAGTATTTTCTTAGTCGAACAGTCTAATATGGGCTAAAGGTGCAAATGATGTAGGTTAGGACATAGGTTAAACAAATTCTTTTCAATAAATATGTATGATGATTGATGAAAAATGCAAGATTTGGGATGATGAAGTGTTTTTCTAACCCCATGGTGATAAAGAGCAGAAGAAGCAGTGCAAAAAACCCATAAAAAGTCATTAAGCCTAAGTCCCACACCATATGTTGAATCGTGCCCTGGAAAATTAAAGATCGGGCCTAGATCTACGACTGAGTGGTGAGCGCCCAGATCTACAACGCTGAAAATATTTCGGACCCCTCCGATCGTTCGACCTTTAATGGTGGGGGGGGTCCAAAAAGATGTTTAAGATGTGCACTC
>SNQJ01S0035549.1:160907-177945 GCA_010110895.2 Picea sitchensis | reverse complement strand
TGGACCCCTGGATGCAAAGAAAACAACAAGTGGGAGAATGTTGGGTATGTGTTATATTCTTTGCATGTGTGTGTGTGTGGGTGCGTCAGATACGACAACTGCGTCTGACGATCCCTTCACCTTGAGCTCTACCGTGTGCGTCGGGCTCTTTACTAGGGGGGTCCTAGGGGGGGAAGGTATGCCCCCCCCTTGGTTATGTGCAGCGTTCGGGGAAGTGCCCCGATTTTTATTTTTTTTGGGCGGTTTTTTCTATTTTTAGCGGATTTTTCTATTTTTAGCTGATTTGTAAATTAATCCGAGATTAATGGATTAGGGTTTTGGTATCTACGGAATACCTAAAAAAATTGTATATATTGTATGGTGAATGGTGAAATTTGATATAATGAAAATAAGAAAGGTTTTCCCAGTTGAGGGTTTCCGGTAAAAATCTCTGTGTACTCTGTGTATGAGCCATTGATTAATTTTTGTATTTCTTAAGAATCTATATGCATTTCTTTACTTCACAGGTTTAAAACTTACATGCACACATCAGAATATATTACAATACCATAAGCCTTCCTCTTTCTTATCACTTCTCTCTCTCAATATAATGATCCCTCACTCAATACTATAGCTAGATCAACAACAATATTGTACTGCAGAATTACCAACCAAACCTAGACACTTTAGACCTTTATTTATACATTAAAACACCTCACTAATAGCCTTAGGCTCAAACCTAGGTGCCAAAACCCTAAAATACCAAAACCCTAGGTGTCTAAAACCCTAGGTTAACTTGACCCACGTTTTCCGGGCTTTGTCAGCCTGTCTTTCTTTCCTTCTTGTGTGGTGCTCCAAAGCATCCAACAGTGGATTTTTACGCTTGTTGAGTTGTCCAGGATTCATATTCCTTGCTGATCTGTCATCCTTGATCTCCTCATCCAACATCTTGCATTTCCTCACTTCGATCCATCTTTTCTGCTCTTTGGCTTACTTCGACCTAGTGACAGTCATTGTGTCTCCCATGAAGTTTGTTTTTCACCTTTTCTTCCTTGCTCTTCGCTTTGTTCCATAACCAAGGGCCAACAGGCCCCCAACACTCACCTGTGACTCGTCCCAAGGCACTTGGATCCGATCCTTCTATTTTTCTTTGACTTTGGACTGTGCAGGGCAGCCTTGGTTTCTGCTTTATGTCTCCTCTCCCTTTTTGTGAAAACTGTATTTTATGTGTCTGGTACCCAGTTTCAACTGCACCTGGTACCTAGACCCTTTTCCAACATTTTTTACTGAGAATTGCGAGGAAGATGGTTGTCATAGTACAACTTCAGCTGACTCCCATTCACCAATCCTTCCTTCCATTCTCCCTTCAATGTTTTTAGTTGCGCAACTCCTCCTTCTGTAACATAGGCAATCTCATATGGTCCAAGCCAATGCGTTCTGAAATTCCCTGGGTGTCCTATAAACTTACTGTCGTACATCAATACTAAATCACCTTACTTGAGTGCCTTCTTCTTGATGTGCCTTTCATGATATGCCTTCTCTCTTTCCTTCTGAAACTGCTGGTGGAATCCTGCAATGAATCTGTCTTCTTCCAGTTCAATTAGTTGTGCGAGTCTTTCCTGAATAACATCAGTGTCATCCATACCTGTAAATGTAAAAATCCTTAAGCTTGGTACCAAATATTCCATTGGGACAACAAATTCGAGACCATAAACCAAATTGAAAGGGGTCTGCATTGTTAATTTCTTGCAAGAGGTTCGATAGGCCCATAGTACTGTAGGTACTCGTAAGTCCCAATCGTCCCTATTCACAATGAAAATATTCATTAATGTTGTCTCCAAGATCTTGTTGAATGCTTCAACTGTTCCATTACCCTTCATATCAGCGAACTTGGTCAGAAACAAGTCCGGATACTCGTGCAGTAACTCTGTAATCTTGTCAATGGTAGCAACATCCCAATAATCTCCAACATTGGCAAGCTTCGATGTATCCTCTGTCCCAATGTTGAATTTTTTAATCTTGATTAGCTGGCCAATAATTGGTATCTCAACTCTTGGTCCTTCCACATTTCTTTGGTCTTTTGTTTCAATGATGTTTACCTTCTTGGGATCATCATCATCATTGGCATTGATGTTGTGGCAACTCTGCAATTTCTGGAGAGGCACAGTCCATTCGTCCTCTTCTTGTTCCATAGGGAGGCTAGATGCTTTCTTGAATACCTTATTTACCACGATATGTAATGCTTGGTCTACTGAAGGATATTCACTTTCAAATGCAAATGTGGTGACAAAATTATGAATCATACCTTCCCAACCTATAGTGACGAGGCACAACTCCGCTTGAAGGTACCAGTTGATAGGGGTCGTTTCCAGTGTGTTAATGAATATGTGCGCCAATTGTTCTCAAGGAATTTTACTCCAGGCCTCTTCATAGCTTTGCACGTGGTCCTTTGGGAAACTTGGTCTGGTATATCTTACTTCACAACTTACTGCTTGTGCTGAGAACCGCGTTGTCATCAAGGTTCGACATTGGGTCGAGTCTGTGATATTGATTTTATGTGTCCCTCACCATCTTGTTGGTGTGGCTTTCAAGGCCTCATCCATTACCAACAATATTTGTTTTATTGGTACACTTGTTTCAAAATATGATAGGAAGGCTTCTAAAGGGTTCAAACCATCAAATGTGGGTAAGTTACTCACTGTTGTGTCGATCTAATGAACTTCTCTAGTTACTCTAGCACATCTTTTGGTAGATACTTTATACATATGGTTCTTCCAGTTCTCCAGTGCCTCTTCTGAATTTGATGAGCACACAATGTCACTTCTCCATCTTAGATTCCCATCAGCTGTAGGGTTGATGTAATCTTGTTGTCTGGTTGTTAGTTTGTAGATGTTTTCCAACTCGTATGTGTGATCTTCTTCTCTGATGGGATCTGTGTATCACGAAAATTCATCTGGATCTAAGGGTGAAATGAACCTAAGGCCATCTCTTTCAAATGTCATACGTCTTTTCTTCAAATCAACAAGAGTGGAATTGTTGAAGGCCCAATCAATTCCTAGTAATGCAGGGTAACGAAAGCTATCATCAACAATTTCAATTACCTCAAAATATGCAAAGGTTCTAACTCCGTCGATGTACACCGAGACATGCTCCAATCGTCCGAATGGGCTGACAACTTGCTGATTAGCCATCCTAAGTCTGATAGGGGAATAGATCAACCTCAGTTTTCCCATCAGTGCCCAAGTTTGCTTCATCATGACATTGACCTCCGACCCTAAGTCGAGGACCACATAGTCTATATCATACTCTCCTATTTGAGCATTCAAATGTAATTATTTATTTGTCCTTATCTTCTTACCAATTTGGTGTACTAGCCTATTCAGTAAAGGGTCTATCTTCCCTAGATCATACTACCTGATTAAGTTCTGTAGTTATTGCACAACGTTTTCATCCTGAATTAACTTAATATGAGTGTATAAAAATTCAATGAGATTACTAACCTCTTTTCCTCCTTTTGGCGAATCCAACTGATCAAATTCTTGAGGCATCCCATATTCCCTTAATTCTGGTCATGTTTTGGAGGAAGAACCTTGTTCTTCTTTCAACTCTTGCATTGCTTCCTCAAAGATTTGTCTTTCTTTCTTCGCATCAAAATTTTGGGTCTTCTCTGCAACTTTCCTGATGCTTGAGTCTTCTGTGATATTTCCTTGGGTCGTTCTATCCACTCCTGTGGAAGCGCCTCCTTGAGTAATAACAACAAATCTAGGGTCTTCTTTGTGTGGTTCAACATAGATCAATTGCACTTGTGGGTTCTACAGGGGTCCTTGTCTTTCCTGAAACTTGGATGGCAGCACAGGGAAGTCCTCTATGACATGCTCGAAGGTGTTTCAATAACTGCAAGTGGTACAAGGGTTCTTAAAGTCCCTTGCTATATGTCTTGCCTGCGCACAGTTATAACATATTATTTGTCCTCGGCCTCAACCTGTTCCTCCTCCTCCTCCTCGTACTCTCTATCCACCGCGAGGATTGAAGCTTCCTCTTCCTGGGGAGTTATACTACGCATTGTTTCCTTATTGATGTACTTTTCTATGGATCTTGTATGTGTCTTTTGATCTTTCATGCATGAGATCATAAGCTTTGCAATCTCTATCGTCATGCCCTATTGATTTGCAAAATGTGAAATACAAGTTTGTAGGTGTCTGAACATATTTCTGCATGTAATAACACTCACCAGGGTGATATCGATTTATTCATACTTTGTACCATGGTAAGGTGATTTTCTTCAAGGGGACCGGAGCTCAAGAAGCCAAGTATTCCTTGAATAGAGGGAAGTGTTCCTTGTCATGACCTTCTGATCTGCATCTGACACACCAAATGTCTTCTATTTTGTCTTTTCCCTTTTCTTTCTTTATGTCTTCGACCTGTAGAGACAAACTAGTTAGCTGACTCAAGATCTGACTCATACTTGAGCTGGATTCTCCCATAGGGGCTGATTCAAGCTTCATGGCGATCTCCAATGCTTCTGCCTACGAAGCAATCTTTTGCTGCATTAGGGGGACTTTGATATGTGGTAAAAGAGCAGCGATGAACCATTCTTTATTCTGTTCGTTCGGGATATTAAAGGTCAATCTTCTTGTGAGGGTCTTGAATCTCTGATCGAACTCCCATACAAGTTCGGCTACCTTTTTTTTTGATCTCTTTCAGCTCTATAATACATTGGGAATCTGACTTAGGTTTCTTAAACTCTGCAATCAGTGTGTTATTTATCTCATTCAATGGCTTAGTTTGTGAAAGTCCTTGGAAAAGCTTCATGTACCATCTCAACGCACGGTCTCTCAGTGTAGTGCTAAACTGGTTTCTTTTGATAGCTTCATTAGTAATATTTTAAATGTTCCATATGGCCTCGCATAGGAACCCGTGCTGATCAGGATCTTCAGACCCATCTCCTATAAATATAGGGAGCCTCATCTCATCTTCCATGGAATTGCCTAGGTTTCCTGTCTGAGTGGATGCTGAGCTGCTAGTAATTGTGCTCTACGGACTTTAGTGATTTGGAATGTTCTGATTACTTAGCATTTCTGAAACAACAGGGGGATTGATATTACTTACTTCAGTAGCCTGTGCAGTTCCTGAGGTTTCTGTCTCGTTTCGGTGAAGTTCTTCAGCTACTTCTTCCTCTAGCCCCATGGGTTTTGAATGTTCTTCGTCTGTCAGATCTGCCTCTTCTCCACTGTAGAAACCATCTTCCCCGTAATTTTTATTAAAGAGGTTCTCAAGGTGAACCCATCAAAATACTCTTCCACTGCACGTATGTCCTACTTCTGGGTCGATGTTGTTGTCCGAATTTTTAAACATTAGCCTTTTCAAATCTTCTCGATCTACTGTATCTTTAAGATGTTCTTCTCATGCAACAACATCTTGAGTTTCAACTTCAAGAGTTGCAAAAATTTTCCTCTGGGTCCTTTAAAGAAATATGTTTCTGCTTGGTTGTATGACTCTACTCTTTCAACAACAAACTCGATGATATACCCTCCAATGTTACTATCAAACCAATGATATTCTGGCCTGGATACAACATTATCAACCATTTTAACCTTTTGGATCAACATCGATGTCCAAACTATAGGAGATCTAGGTCTTATCTCAAACTGGGTATCTGCTAACCTAGCTAACCACTCATGTAGCTCTTGATGGATCCCTCTAAAGAATATGTCATGAATTTCGGTAAAGATATATTTATCCAACCAATCTTCTGTACTAAGATTAGTGTTCTTGTTCTGGGCTTCAACGAAGTCCTTCTCTTGATCTTCTATCCACTTTTGAATCTATGTCTTCGATGGGAATCAACTTAAAATTCCCTCATGAAGATTCATGTCTCGACAATGGAACCATTTGTTATCACTTCTCTCTCTCAATACAATGATCCCTCACTCAATACTATAGCTAGATCAACAACAATATTGTACTGCAGAATTACCAACCAAACCTAGGCCCTTTAGACCTCTATTTATACATTACAACACCTCATCGACAGCCTTAGGCCGAAACCTAGGTGTCAAAACCCTAAAATACCAAAACCCTAGGTGTCTATAACCCTAGGTCAACTTGACCCGCTTTTTTCGGGCTTCGTCAGTCTGTCTTTCCTTCCTTCTCGCGCAGTGCTCCAAAGCATCCAATGGTGGCTTTTTCTGCTTGCTGAGTTGTACACGATCCATATTCCTTGTTGATATGTCACCCTTGATCTCCTCATCCAAAGGCTTGCATTTCCTCACTTCGCTCTATCTTTTCCGCTCTTTTTCTTACTTTGACCCAGTGACAGTCACTGTGTCTCCCACGAAGTTTATTTTTCACCTTTTCTTCCTTGTTCTTCGCTTCCTTCCATAACCAAGGGCCAAAAAATATAAAAGATAATTAATATGGTAATTATTAATTATATTTTGAGTTATTGAGGTCGTTCCTATTGTGCCAATAGACACATCATTTGATGTGACAAATATTATATAAATAAAGGTGAATCCCTATTGAGGAAGCACACTTATCATTGTGTCATCTCATGATTTCAGAAGTTGTGGTCTGAAATTATGAGAATTACAACACCCTCTTGTGTGTTAGGTTTGGTGATGGTGTGGGAGGTATTTCTCTTGAGGAATATAAAAAACCATTGGTTGGGTTTTCTTCCCTTTTTGAGAAGGGTTTATGAGGATTCTTCTTGTGTTCTTGTGCATGGTTATTCTTCTTTTGATCTTGGTTTGCTGCAGTAGTTATGGTTCAATGAATAGTTAAAAAAAAACTTAAAGAGGATACACGAGCCATAGCTCATTGAAAACTTAACATGGTATTAGAGTAGGCTTGAAGAAGACCATTGCACACAAAAATTGAAGGTAAGTTCTACCAATTCTGTGGTAAGATAAAGCGGGATGAATATTTTCTTTAAAATTCCTGTGGTGAATTTAACCCTTGAAACAACAACCAAAGTGTATGGGAGAAGAGGACGGAACTTAGGAGAAGGGTAAAAACCTAGGAGAAGAGGTTGGGATTTAGGGATAAGGTAGCTGCAAACCTAAGGAGCATGACCTACCCTAAACTGTAGCCACTGTAAAGAACCCGACCTATTATGAGGCCCCTCCATAACTGTCACATATATACCCCAACAACAAACACCTAAAGAAAAAGGGTCAGAACCCTTATGAAGTCAAACCAAAGGCTGTCACAACCAAAAAGTTTGAGACTGTCCATATTCCTGAAGACAATAATAAGGCTATTGTCCTGTGCAAAGTTTACCTTAGTTCGAGGGAAATAGAAGAGTATTGTTTTCCTTTTCCAGGCAGACTATGGGATGATAAGAAGTGTGTAATCTTCCTGTAGTAGGTTGAGGACTGTGGGAAAAATAAGTGTGCTGAGAGAGGAGGATTTAAAGGGATAGAAGCACACATTAACACTCATCCATCATTCTTCACTCAGACAAAACTTCTTGATTGACAGATGTGGAGGCTGGTAGTCAAATACAAGTATTATCCGACGACCAAATTGTAAGTGTTTTAAAATTTCATCCACATGGGAATGAATTATTTTTGTCTGGTGGATCAAAGGGTGATTTAAATATTTGGGACATTAGAGAAAACAAGGTGGTCCATGAATACTTGAGAGGTCTTGGCCCAATATTGGATATAGACTTCAGCTATGATGGGAATCATTTTGCATCTTCTTGTGACATTTCCAGACAAATTCCAGAGAGAAGTCTATTGTTATTTGGGATTTTTGGATTCAAGGTCCTTTATCAAATCATGTTTATGTGGAAGAATATACTTTACCATGCATACACTATCATCTAGTTGAAACTAATTTTGTCACCCAATCAAATGGAAACTACATTGCAATATTCTCATCTAATCCACCATTTAAATTAAACAAATACAAACGATTCAAAAAACATGAAGTTTCAGGGTTTCCAATTCGGTGCAACTTTAGTCAAGATGTTGGGATGGTGCTGTATCGATATTTGAGTAAAATATGAGAAAATACAGAATTCCAAGAAAGGGGATAGTGTCCATAGTCAGTTAGAGAATACCTTCACTGACATTGATGATTTAGAAGAAGAAAACATGGAGTAGGCTCCATAATTTCAGTCAATAGAATATGAAGAGTCTCCTCCTCCAAGGAAAAAATAATAGCGAAATGAATCTATTGGTATGGTGTCAAGAAAATATGTGGCAGTGTTGTTAGTAACAAAAGGCTGCAGCAGGTGTGCACCCTAAGATGCACTCTCCAACAACAAGGGCCATGTACGTGTTACTTGATAGATAACACTACAACGATATTGTTGTTGATAGAAGCCAGGATGTTGTGTAGAGTTCCAAGCCCAAATCTAAAGGAGTCTTTAAGGTATAGTAGGACCAAGTATGAAGTCTATCCTAAGCATGCATAAATTTTCTACTAGACCAAAGTACAAGGCCACCCCAGCTACAATAAATACAAGGTTGATGCAGAGACTTGTATAGTATAAGGTGGCTACAAGGAATGTCATTAATCATCATGACATTGACAAACAGGAAGAACCTCCATTAGTGTACACTCTCAGGTATGCACTTGTATGTATGTATTATTTTTATCATTCTCATAAGGGTACTTGCAGGAGGAAGGAACCCTTAGTGAAATCATGGACCCAACACTAGCAAATTTGGGTCATTTTGCGATGGCTATTTCGACGCTCTTGCGACGTTATGTCGTGGATATTGCAACAAATATTGAGTCTCCCAAACGTCGTTTCATGTGACGTGGCACGTGTGAAAAATATTTATTAACGTCACAAGAGCGACGATAGTAGGGACGTTGTCACAATTGTGACAAGAAAATAAATATCGTCGCCAATACGACTAAGTAAAGAATTCGTCAAAAGAGCGCCACAGTAGGGAAATCATCGCAAAATAAAAAATATAGGCAAAGTAAGTGAAAAAATTGTGACAAATCATCTTTCGAAGAGTTCGTCATGATTGCGACGAACATAGGGTATATAGAGACAAAATCGCTATACAATTTCCGTTGTTTGTACAACAAGTTCATCGTAAAATTTGTACCGGTCGTCACAATTGAGACGAAAACTATCGTGATTTGTATAGAAAATTCATCACAGGATTTGTTCCGGTCATCGCAAGTGAAACGCAAACTGTTGTGGTTCGTACAACAAGTTCGTTGAAAAATTTCTATGGTTCATCGCAATTGAGACGAACACTTTCGTGGTTTGTATAGCAAATTCGTCGCAGGATTTGTTCTGGTCGTCGCAAGTGAGATGAAAACTGTCATGATTTGTATAGTGAATTCGTCGCAGGATTTCTATGGTTCATCTCAATTTAGATGAACACTTTCATGGTTTGTATAGAAAAATCGTCGCATGATTTCTATAGTGCGTCGAAATTTCGACAAAAACGATTTATTTAAAAAAAAAATTAAAATTTTATTTTTGAGCAAAAAAAAAATATTTTATTTTTGAAGAAAGGGGGCATGTATTGGAAGAATATTATAGGCTATTAATTTCATTATATTCTTGAAACCATTTCACAAAGGGAAATTCTCTGAACTAAATAAGGTATGGGTAGATCACTTTGCATGTGATCAAGCATCATCTAGTTTTGATTTCAAGAGTAAAAATATGGAGTGTCACATCCAATCAAGAGTTACCCTCAAATATTTATAGTTAGTCTTTCAATTCATCTCAATAGGCCCTCATCCATATTCAAAAATTCAAGTATGATAGAATAGAGAATGCCTTTTGTTGAAAGAATTATCTGAAGGTCTTATTTTCACATTCAAGGGGGCATTAACCTAGGAGGAAGAATGCTCCATTAAATTGGGTTTTTTATGGTTATACTAAGACATCTAGAGAATATGTCTTGTCCAATAAATACAAGTTATAGTTGTAGAATCCTTTAACATAGTGAAAATAACATATTTTGATGAATGTTTGGTATAGGATAAATTCAATGAGTCAACCAAAACATATATATGTAACAATATATATTTGATATGGATATGTTACTAAAATAGATAACATATAAATATCAAATATATTTATATGTGTGATATTGGCTAAACATATAAGTTGTAAGGTTGGCTAAGCTCATCACGAGAGGCATTGAAAAACAAAGGCTTCTCTATTCTACTCATAATTTTTAGGATTTTTATGGATCCCTAAGAAGGTTTGTCTCTAGATGCATTCATGGATTTTCATCACAGTTGGTTTTATTAATCTTTAAATATTATCCACATTCCAAATCTTGTGGGATTCTTTAAAATGAAGGGCCATTCCATTTATTGGGAATATTTAGAAATATCATTCTAAGTCCAAAGCTTGTGGGAATCTAGTTGGGCAAGGCCATGGTTTCTAACATAAGGAGGGTTTTCCTAGGGGGCTAATACTAAGTAATATCATTGCATTTCTAGATAGGTGAGGACAAGGGCTTTGTTTGACTTGGGTTGACTTCTCTAAACTGATGCTTCAAGAAACGTAAGAGAATAAAATGCTCAATGAATGCTTGGAAACAAAACACTTACTTTATTAAACACAACACACCAATGCACCATTACTCATAATTAGTAATGAATCAATATACAATGTTCAAGGTGAAACTTTCTAAGTTAAAAGTACATATTCATTCACAAGATAGTCGTCATTTATCAAATTTCATATGTGCAAGAAGTGAAGCATGAACAAGTACTTATGAAAAATTTAAGCATGAAATTGGGTCTTTATGATAGCAATGAAATAGAGCATCATTGTAACAAGTTCATAACCAATATAAGTTTGCATCCATTCAAATAAGTATATTCCATGAAACACATGAAGTTTCACTATTGTAAAGAGAGAATAAGGCAACGAGCTCAATGTAATAACTTTAGAAGAAATACAATGCTACCAGATTAGAAAATTTCATTATTATATGTCAAGGCACAAAAATTATATCATTAACCACACTTATCATTCATTCATTAACACTTTAAAATTAATCTGTTTTTCATCATACAATATAGATCAATTCTTTGGAACCATGATTGTAGCATGAATCGACCCTCTCAACTAGCAAACAATATAAATGTTGCACTATTTGGGTAGATTTTTTGGGGTTGTTAGGGTAGGAATGTATCGTGGTCAACCAACCAAGCCAAAAGACATGCAAACACCACAAGAAAATATGGTTAACAAACCTTCACACAATAGTGAAAGGAGGCAACGATTGGACTAATTACAAGGTCCTTTGGAATTCCTTAACATATTTTGGCTTCTTTGGGATGTGGAAAACAAGGTGTCATAAAAACATTGCAAGACATAAACACTTTAATCACCATTGAAAGTGGAATACTTATGAAGTTTTATGACAATCCTGGATATATTTTTGGATAACACATAGGAGGTAAGTTCATAATTTTTTTTTATTTTTTTTTTGAGCAAAAACAATTAAAATTTTAATTTCGAGAAAAAAAAAATTGATTTTTGATCCAATTATAGAAGGTGATCTGATTGCACACTAAAGAGGTCATCCAAGTGAAGTTGTTTCGAGCTAAATTTCTCATGTTACCACTTAAACTCTTGCCAAAGGAAAGTCCTACCCTGCGAGGGAGAGCTTGTGGAAATAGATAGGGAAGCCACCTACTATCACCTTAGTGCCCTTGCCTCTACATTTTTAGGCCATGGTTTCTAACATAAGGAGGATTTTCCTAGGGGGATAATAATAAGTCCTATCATTTCATTTCTAGATAGGTGAAGACAAGGACTTTCTTTGACTTGGGTTGACTTCTCTAAACTGATGCTTCAAGAAAAGTAAGAGAAAAAAATGTTCAATGAATGCTTAGAAGGAAAACACTTACTTTATTCAACACAACACACCAATGCACCATTACTCATAATTAGTGATCAAACAATATACAATGTTCAAGGTGAAACTTTCTAAGTAAAAATTATATATTCATTCACAAGATAGTCATCATTTAACAAATTTCATATGTGCAAGGAGTGAAGCATGAACAAGTACTTATGAAACATTTAAGAATGAAATTGAGTCGTTATGATAGAAATGAAATAGAACATCATTGTAACAAGTTCATAACCAATATAAGTTTGCATCCATTCAATAAGTATATGCCATGAAACACATGAAGTGTCACTATTATAAAGAGAGAATAAGGCAACGAGCTCAATGTAATAACTTTAGAAGAAATACAATGCTACCAGATTAGCGAATTTCATTATTATATGTCAAGGCACAAAAATTATATCATTAACCAAACTTATCATTCATTCATCAACACTCTGAAATTAATCTGTTTCTCATCATACAATATATATCAATTCTTTGGAACCATGATTGTAGCATGAATCGGCCCTCTCAACTAGCAAACAATATAAATGGTGCACTGTTTGGATAGATTGTTTGGGGTGGTTAGGGTAGGAATGTATCATGGTCAACCAACCAAGCCAAAAGACATGAAAACACCACAAACAAATATGGTTAACAAACCTTCACAGAATAGTGAAAGGAGGCAACGATTGGACTAATGACAAAGTCCTTTTGAATTCCTTAACATATTTTGGCTTCTTTGGGATGTGGGTTTTGGATAACACATAGGAGGTAATGTCAATGCTTGAAACTAGGTAATTTATCTCTCTTCAAAGTTGTTTGGACACCTATGGAAATGGATATAATGAAATCATCGAAACATTGGAAAACGAGGAGGGTCACAAATAGCCCCGCACAACAATAAATCTCTGCAGAAAAAGGAATACTAGAAACATCCCAGAACAATAATAAAGAACATGCAACGATTTCACTTTGAATGAGGTTGTTGGACCTTCCAATACATCCAATGATAGTTTATAATAACCTATAACAACACTCCTTCAAAATTTTGCAATAAAAGTTATTTTCAACCCTAGTTATGTTGTATTGATTTCAACCATTCCAAGCAAAGAATGCGATAGGGCATCCATAAAAGTGATCAATTTCTACTTAAATTAAAAATGATTTTCAAACCCTCTTGTGATAAACATATAGATGTTTCTTTAAGAACTAGTTAGCATGATTTGAACTAATATAAGTCAATGAGGCTCAATGCAATCTAGATTGATGATAACACATTATGAAAACCATTCGTAGTACTATCAAGGTGAACTGAAAGGTTGTCCAAGCAAAAGGATAGAACCATCAGATGTCCTACCTTAATGCATGAACAATAACTTCAATGATCAAAGGGGTAAGGTTAGAGAACTTACCTTGAGAACCCTCCCAAGTGAATCTTTTCACCCTTAATTCTTTGACCTTCTAGCAACCTCTTTATTCCAAAAAATTCTTTAAAAGTGCTTATACAAACCTTGAAAATGGATAAACATTAACAAAGAAAAGAAATAGATTTTCAAACCAATATTAATCCAAGATTCTCATTAATATCCAATGGTTTTAAATGAGGGAGGACTCTTCCTTTTATAGGTGAAGAACCTCCTCAAATACAATACAACACAATGTGCTAGCTCAATACTATGAGGTCAAAACCATTAACCCAGTCCATGGGAAAATACAACAAATCATCTAACAAATCCCTCAAAACCCTCCAAGAGCCAAATGACCCTAAAGAATGGTCCAAATATAATAATAAATGCCACAAGTGTGGGCTCGAGGGGTAGAATAAATTAGGTGAACTCTTCAATAAAGGTGAAATTTCCCCATGAGAGGGTGAATGATTGAGTCAACATTGTCCAAATACTCCCAAAAAAGGTCCAAGTTTGGAATAATGAACTCAAGAAGATGACATTACCTCTCACATGTGTGATACATCCAAGTAAAAAAGTAAAGATAAATGGCATGTGTGGCCTCCTCTAGGTGGGTGCTTCTCAAGTAAATAAAAATAAAAACATGCCACATCTTCACAAGGTCCAAATAACAACCTATAACCACCTCCATAATTTGTAACCAACTCCTCCAAGGCATTAATAACTCCCATGTGTGGTCCAAGGAGAGATAAATAGTGCATAAGTGTGAATGAAACTTCCAATTGATAAGGGAGAATACCTTTGAGTGGTCCATGTGGCATATGTGGCGACATGGCATCCCTCTGATGGATCGATGCACTGCCATGGATCCCAATGTGGTGAAATGAATCCCAAGGAAAATGGTATGGATACCAATGTATGCAGATATGATCATATATGAGTACATGGATCCAAATATAGAATCATGGATCCCAATGCAATGTCATGGATCTTGAGGAATAATACATGTATCCAATGCACAATAACCACTTGAGGTGATGGGTCTAGCCTCTTAGCAAGTCATTAATTGGTAGAACCTAGTGATATCTCTTAGCACAACATAAAAAAGGGGGTTGTTTTAATATTTTCCTAAGTCTTGCCAAGGGGAACAATATTGACCCTTATACATTCATTAAGTCCTAAGACAACACATATTTCCTAAGCACCTAGGTGAAAGATATGAAAAAATAATTAATAATGATGAAAGGGAATGGGGAATGAGTTCATGTGATGACTCTCAATGTCTTAGACATGCACAAGTCTTATCAATCATTTATTTATTCATCCACCTTTATTTAGCTAGGATTTTAACATATAATATCCTTCTAGAGATAGCTTAACATTGAGTTACCATCCTTAACATTATTTCTTACTACCCCTTTAAGAATTGTTTTTTTTAATGTTTGTTTTAACGAACAAGTTCATTTTATTTAGATTTTCATAGAAAAACTAGAGACTAGGGGCATTGGCCTCATAGTGAGGGAGCATTGCTAAAGATTTATATTTGGATTTTGACTTTATCTCTTCACCTCTTTTCCTTATTGGATTATTGACTCAGGCTTTATCAATTTGACCTTTCCTTTTGACCTTTGAGAAATCATACATGACCAAGATGCAATTTTTGATATGGATGGAATGAATAACACTTGGGAGTTGGAACATGATTAGCATGGTTGGGATATGGATAATTATATCTATCCTAAGAACCCAATGGTATAGGTTAATCCAAAATATGACACATTTCTAACATAAAACATGTTCCCCAAGGTACTACAAGGAAAGTCATAAAACCATGTATTGTTATGAAATGCTACTAGGCAATCATTAGGTGTTTACCACTTTATGATGAGATAATAGGTTACATCATCATTTACAAATAAGTATTTATACATGGAATGTCAAACGAAGCAAATACGAACCATGCCATATGTTGTGGGGAAAATCACCCTACAGACTAGCAAATAGAGTTCAGACTTTGCATGCTGATATGACCGAAGAGAAACTACTTTCTACCTTCATCCCTAGATTTAAATCCCCTCTTCTTAGGAAATGCATGGAAAGATCAACCTACCTTGTTCCCGACGTTTGATGTCGATCCTCTGTTGCACTTGATTACTTGTTCGCAATACTCTTTTCAAAGTTGAACTGCATCTAAGACAAGCAACAACTATGCATGCATACTACTTATATACTAACGGGTTAGAAATCCAAACATATACTGATCAAACTATAAAAAGTTCATGAATTGGGACGGGAAAAGAATTTTCTTTATTACTTTGAATGAATCAACTTACAAAAGTTGAGACCGACCACCGCTCCTCGAACCTGATGCTGGGATCCTCTTCTTCTATCCTCCAACTACTTTCCTTTGAATCTCCTTTGGCACAAGGAAAGAATAAAGGGTTGGGACAATGGGAATACGTAAATGGGCAGATTTTCATTGTTATATTTTTTCCTCCTCCAAATGGGACCCCTACCCCTTCTTTTATAGGCTATAAGGAGCTAGGTATTTGGATGAACCCTCGGCCATGCATGACCGAGAGTTTTAGTTAACTCACCCATTGATTTTGTGATCCATCGAAAATTTCCTTTTTTCATGATTTTGTCAATCCACGCAGGCTATTTTGGGTCAGCCAGTGTGTACACGCATGCAGTAATGCATTAGGGTGCATGGGCCTTTATAAAAAGAGGATTTTCAAAGAGTTGTTTAGCAGTGCTTTGGCAAAGAAGGAATATGAGTCGACCTGATGCCAGGTAAGCATGTGTGGTGCAATTTAGGGTTATAATAGATGCCCCCTAATGTGTGAGGTCATAAGAGCATCTGATGGCTGAAATACATTACCAATCTTTACTGGTGTGCCGAACGATTGAGCCCAAGGATCAAGAATCAGGAGGTGTCATCTGCAAAATGACAAATGTCTCATCGAGGCGGGCATACCCATGCTCAGGATAAAATAGAATCTTGGCTACCAATCAAATACACTGTAGATCCATGTCAAATAACTATAAAGAGTAGCCGCAAACAATACAAAGCAGAGCTACATCTCGAAATCATAAAGATATACATATAGAATATCCATCTTCCAGAAGCTGATTCGGCCTGATGGCTGGAGATGAGATCTTCAGAGCTCGAGCAACAACTTCAAAATCTTCAAAACTCGGGTATGAGTGTACGACTGCACTACCCAGAGGTCTTCGACGGCTCGTCGATCATGGACTTGATAATCTTGATGATCAGACTGAAGGCTCCAGTGATTTCGAACAAGGACTTGATTGGATGTTCAGGATGGTCGGGTATGAGGACAAGAGACATATTGCAGAGGGGCTGACTTAGGCTTGGTGACAAACTTCCCTTGGACAATAGAACAAAAAATGATGAGACTCAGGCAAAATGTATGTTAATCATAAGTCTACGAAGCAGGAGGCAATGAAAACTCTCCATATGTTTGGAAGGATAACCAAACAGTGGAGGAGACAACTCTATATAGCGAGAAAAAGCTTCCTAAGGTTGTACTACATCCCATAGTCTGATGAACAAACGGACAGATGTGGTTTATCCAAGGGTGACTCATTATGCTGCCAATAAAGAAAATACATTTTCCTTCCTCTTTTTGGGGTATATTTGATTTTTTTTGTTCTTTTCAATAATTGTGGAAAAAGAATAACGAAATATTACGTTACAAGGGAGGAACGAGTGTTGCAAACATACAAGCTCAAGGCACAAGGACAAGACTGATGTTCTAGTAGAATGATACTCGGGAAAAA
>SNQJ01S0035549.1:122832-144935 GCA_010110895.2 Picea sitchensis | reverse complement strand
GGAAAGTACGCAATAAAGATCCTTCAGAAATTTGGAATGATGGATTGTAAGTCCATGGACACTCATATGAATGCGGATATAAGAAAAGTAAAAGATCCATATTATGATCTAGTAGATCCATCTCTATATCAACAACTAATTGGGTCATTGATGTATTTGGTAAAGACTCGACCAGACATTTGCTTTGTCGTGAATACACTAAGCTAGTTCCAGGTGGAACCGAGACACAAGCACTGGATAGTTGAAAAGCATGTATTAAGATATATTCGTGGAACAATAAACTATGGTTTGAGATATACCGCATCCAACGATATACAAATTCATGGATTCACAGACTCAGATTGGGCAGGAAGTGCAAAAGACAAAAAGAGCACTTCAGGCATGTGTTTCAGCTTGGGCTCTACTATGATATCTTGGGGCAGTAGGAAACGGAAGTCTGTTTCACTCAACACAACATAAGTAGAGTATATGTAAGCATGTGAAGCATGCACATAAGAAATATGGTTAAGAAAGTTAATCTCCGATTTATTTGATCAGATTCCAGAATCGACCATAATATATTGTGATAATCAGAGTTGTATAAGATTATCAGAACATCTCATGTTTCATGAAAGGTCGAAACACATTGAGATCAAATACTACTTTATTCTAGATAAAGTCTAGGAAGGAGAGGTAAAGCTTGAGTATATCCCCACTGATGAGAAGACAACAAATATCCTGACAAAACCTCTATCTAGAATAAAGTTTTCATATTTCCAAGAGAAGATGGGGATCGTGGAAATAACTCCCTTAGTTGAAAGGGAAGAAATGACTCTCCAGGTTGGGAGGGAGAACTGAAAATATTATTGAAGACATTTATTTTTTTGATTGAAAAATAGTCCAACTCAGACAGATTCTTTCCTGTTCGGAATGTGGATTGAGATTTCTGACGAACAACGATTTCCAATTGTGGTTAACATGGGAAATGGTACAGATTGTTGATGTATCATAGACAACGACTTCCCATTGTGGTTAACATGGGGAGTGGTGTAGGGTAGTGTCTCTTCTTGAGGGTTACTGAATAAGACTGGCCCGCCTCATGAAAAAACAATTTCTCATTGTGGTTAACATGATGAATCGTCCGTTTTGGAGGTTGATACAGGACAATCTTTTCCTCTTGTGGTTAATAGAGGAAATGGTCTGGACAATCATTCCTTAGGGTTTATACATTCTCTCCAAGGTCCACTTTGATTAGTGTAGGAAGAATGGCCCAGGGAAGGGAATGGTCTAGGCTCAACAATCAGGGACAAACATTCCTTAGGGAAGATTCATTCTCTCCAGGTTACACTTTGGTTAGTGTCGGAGGAATAGCCCAGGGTGAGGAATGGTCCAGGCTCAGAAATCAGAAACAATCATTCTTCCTTGTTTGAGAAGAATAGGGCAGATAACCCATTGTTGATGTTCTATACTGAGGGCAAATATTATTTCATATCTCACATATGTGAGTGAAAGATTGGCCCAGATGGTTCAGTTTATTTTAACAATATTTTCTGTGCAGGTTGTCATGAGATGATTGTTATGGAGACTTCCTGTCTCTGGACAGTATATATATACTACTATGGTGGATATGTTCCACTGTTTGTGACTATGTGTCATGGTTTGAGTAGTTGTGTACTATCATGGATAGACACAATTGTGTTCTATCAATTGATATTGTACCAATTGTCATAGGATATTATCTAGTTGGATAATAATGACGGTGCTCATGATACTACCAGTTGAATGGTTTGTTTGTGCTCAAGACCATACCTCCCTAACTAGGAGGGAGTGTTGATATTATGGTAGCTTTGGGAGGTGTGAACCTCTATTGTGACCTTTGACAAGAGTAGAATGTTCCAGAAGGAAGCAAAGAAATGAAGGAAACCCTAGACAAGATGTCGGCTACAGAAATATATTTAATATGAATTAATTAGTACCTAGAAGGAGAAGTTGGTGCAGGCAAGCCTGTCAGAATTACTATAAATACAGGGCACCAGTCTCTCATTATTCACACTTCTCAAAATTGCAGAGAGCAGTTTCTGTGCACTGCAGGCCAACAATTTTGTGCACAAGTCCTGGGGAAGGTATTGTGCCGGTTTTTGGGTCAGAGTATCTGTTCAGATTGGTTACTTCTTGCTTGGTGCATTAGCCTCTCTTGGCTATTGGATTTCTACCAGGATTCTTTTCTCTTTCAAGGTCAAGGTGCTTGGAGGGTGGCCTCGGCCTATGGTTGGGTGACAAGGGTATTGTCAATGGTTAAATGAGCACAATCTTTCATATTATAACATCCCCCATAATTTGTATAGGTTGTCTTCACTTATTCCTATCATCATAGGTGGTCCTGGTGTTTGGTTTCTAACAGATCAAATATGTACACCATATCCAAATAATATGACACCATAGCCTTGATGTTATCAGTCCAAGATTGAGAGCACACTAACTCTCATGCTTGGTACATAAAGTACCCATCACACCTTGAGAATCTTTCCTGAGTCTATCTATAATGATATTGTCCCTTTTCCTTGGATTTCCACCATGCTAGAATGCACGCCACACTTCACAATGCCTGAATCTTGGGCTGTGAACTCTTGAAGTGCAAGTATTTCACCTATCATTATGTCTTGTGGCACCACTATCTATGTACCATCCTGTCCTGGTATTTTCCTATGCATCCAACAACAGAGTGTATTCATCTTGAAACATTCTAGAGAACTCACGAGCTGTAACAACCAATTGCTTCTCTTCTTCCTCATCTTTGTCTTGAATTTCTATTGAGGTTGCTACTTCCTTCCTTTTCCTTTTGTCCCATATCCCTTCTTGAATTGAGAGAACCGAATGAAAAAATGTCCAAATTCTCCACACACCTAACATTGGACATGTGAGAGGTCTTTCTTAGGTCTCTCATTTGTGGATCCTCCTATGAAGGTTATCCTCTTCTGCCTTTGCCTCCCCTCTTGTAGGTGAGAGCGATATCATCCTCCTCTTCTTCCTCATTCACATTTGTGTCTCTCCTAATCTATTCTTTCTTGCAGTCATTCCATAAACTCTCCCAATTTGGTAGATTCTATCTGGCTACTACCCCTGCAATGAAGGAATCCCACTCCTTTGGGCAGCCCCTTAAGGCTGAACGAACTATCTCGGTTGGGGAAAATTTTATTCCTACTACAAGGAATTCATCTATTAGTTGTTTCACTTTATTAAGGTAGACTGTAACACCTTCCCCTTTAGACATATTTGTGTGTTGAAGTCTCTCTTTGAGAGCCATTATTCTTCTCTCATGCTTGGCTTCAAACAACCCCTTCAGATGAGACCACATTTCATGAGTTATTTGCTTCTCACCAAGGTTTGGTACCAGATAATACTTCACTCCATCTAGAAGGATCCTCATTTCTAGAGCATAATGTAATTCTTTGTCCTTAGCATCAGTGGGGATTGTGGCTTTCTTATCAACAATACCCCATACTTTTCTCTCTTGAAGGGAATTCTTCATTCTATACTTCCATTGTACGTAGTTAGAGGCACCATTAAGTCTATCCTCATATCTGAGGTTTGTATCTATATTGCTACTTAGTTTCATCCTCTTATGAAAACATTTCTCAATACTTTCAATGGGCGTTCTTGTACCAACTCTAACTTGCTCCCTATTTCTCTGAGAAGATCGACCCTACTCAATCCTCTTCTCCTACTTCAACTTAGAAGGTAGAACCTCCCCTTTTAATTTTCTACTTTCCTTCTCTCTGATAGTACAAAGCTTCTACACCTCTTTTGGGGTTGTCAGAACTCTGGATCTGATACCATGAAGAGATTAGATTATAAAATTTAACTATTAGATCTTAGTTACAACCATTGCATTAATGATATTAAGAAAAACCACACAAAATAAACTATACATGAGAAACACATTCAGTAAACAACACCAGTTAACACATAATTTATTTATCACAGGTCTGTACATACAAAGATGTATTTCGCCCAAACTGATATGCAAGGATTGTACCACCTATATGGGTCTGTACACTCATGGGTTTCACTAAGGGAAGTCGTACAACAAAATGTGATTACAATATAGCTGGATTTTACCTTAATCTTCAACAAAAACATTGATAAACATAAATTCTCTTCTATTTTCATACCTGGTATGACTTCCTTTGTTGGATGGTGATCCGTACGAGATCCATACCACTTGTACAAACTCCTTTTTCTCGGAGTTTTGCTGGATCTACTTGCAGGTGGCCCTAACTTGACCTCATTTCCTCTACTTAGCCTCTTCTTCTTGCTTTTCTAGATCCGAATTGGTCTATTTATTGACCCTAGTCGGCCTTCCTTTCCTTATCTCCTTGATTCTTCTCAACACTCTAATGTTGGTTCGACTTAACCCTGTTATCAGATCTCCTTAGAGGTGCCTCTCTCTCTTAGTTGGATACCTTCACTTGATATGTCATATGGAATGAAGCCTTGTAGGTTATTTGTAACCCTAGCCTTTACTCTCATGCAATCCTGGCCCTTGGATCTTCTTATCAAGATCTTGATCTAGTGGTGGGGACTTAATCAAGCATTGAGATCACTTAAGTCACATCCAACGGTTGTGACTTAATATCATGTTGACTTGAGTGGTCCCCACCAATATATTGTTTTCTAGGCATAAGTTGGGCCTATTCCACACTACTAGACACCCCTAGTGTGGAAGTACCTACCCAAGCTACATAATCTGATAAAAAATGCATAATCATTTCCTTTGAACAATTTCGAGGACATTCCTTCTTGTTGATCCATTGGATTTCTCAGACTTTTCCTTCAAGTGGTTATACTATGGTGAAGGAACCCGCTCTAAAACCAATTGTTGGAATGTTGTTCAATACTGAGAGGGGGGTTGGGGGGGGCGAATCAATATTGCTTCTTTTTTTCAAATTAAATTAATTCTTTATTAATTTACAACAATTTATCAACAAGAATGTACAAAACTCTGAATTTTAAATGTAACAATCATAAAAATTATATTTCATTTACAAGTTACAGTTTGTAAGAGACGCCAATCTCTCTTCTTCTGAGCACCAACTCAAGGAGACACCAATTCCTTGTTTTCCAAGAACCAATTTGAGGAAGCACCAACTCCCTGTAGATCAAGCTCCAACTTGTAGAGAACTCAAATCCTCTTGTTTTCAAGCACCAAATTGAGGAAGTTGCAACTCCCTATTTCAAGCTTCAACCTATAGAGGACTCCAATCCTCCCTTTCTCCTCCCTTCCACCCTCACTTCATTTGAATGTTTCAGGCTCTTCCTTGGACTTTGTCTATGTTTTAGATCTTCTGAAATAGACCATAGAAACACCTTCCTTTCACCATATCTTTTATGTTTATATAGTATTTCAACAGGTATGAAATTGAACCAATGTGTTATTTAACAATGAACCATTGCACCTTTTCATTTATTGAACAATAATGTTATTTTAATAATTAATTTCTTCCTTTATTATTATCTTTAAGTAATCGGGTGACCTTGGTTCCTCTTCAATATATTTTTAATAAGAATCAAGTTAAGAATCATATTCTCAATTGGAACTTGTAATCCATGCACTTCTCACTGAATATTTTCCTTTCAACAGTATCAGATTTCGAGCTTTTAATTAGCTTTTAAGTGTATTTCTTGTTTTGAAATGGAAAGATGCTAAATTTGTGGCTCCCCTTTCTCATAAGACCACAAAATTGTGACCAACAACTAACCAAACATGGCACATGGCCTGTTCTATCGTTTATCCCAACGACCCTTCTTTAGTTCATCAAGTCTTCGACAAGACCGAGGGCTAGCTACATAGTCTATTTAAAGGGAACAAATTTTTAATAACTAAACCCCTGAGACTTACCTCTTTTACATATGACCAACAGGTCGGACCAAAGGCTTATGAAGAAGTGCTAATTTGACTTTTAGTGCCTAGTCTCCAAATACAAGTACTTGTCCACCATATGAATTGAAGTCATGGTCAGGGGTTTCTTTTCATGATTTCAAAGGGTGGCTTTCGAACCCACTGGTGGAAACACGATCAAATAGTTTTACGACATGTAGCAACTTGGTAACCCACTAGAGTTACTTTTGTCAAATTCAATTCTTCGATAATGTTTAGCCAACTATGAATGAAAAAGGTCTATCCACCATATATTTCTTCCTTCATATCACAATCTGATGATGTGGACTCGGTATTTTTATTATATCAACGAGTAACAAAGATCGTTGATCTAAACATGATCAACGACCAACGATTGATCCAACGAATTCGATTCCTCTATCCTCGATCTAATGGTTGGGTTTTAATCATGCGTTGACTGGGAAATCCTAGCTTTCCTAGGTTCTTTAGACATATCCACAGTTTGGACTTAATCAACCATTGAGTGGATGGTCCTCATTCATTTCAAACATGGAATCTACTTAGAATTATTTTAAGTGGCGGGTTCGCGGGTTGCCATTTTCTTCCTCCCAAGTTCTGTGATCACTAAAATGTACCTTTTATTTCCGCCATCTACAAATTTCACTCTACTTAGAATTATTTTATGTGGTGGGTTGTGGACCATTGGACTCACAAACTAACATGTCTTCCTTTTCATCTCCGATGTCATGAAATTGTATGCCCAACTTCCGCTACCTCCATAATGAACCATACTTGGAAATTTTTAAGTGATTCTTTTCAATGGGCAACATGTTCACGGGTTAGTGTTATCCTTTATATGAGTCTGACCGATAGAATATGATACTTAGCCATTTTTTGGGGTGCACAATGGACTCGCAGATTCATGAAACACTTCCTTTCCACATTCAACCTGCTAGGGTAGTCTCGATGTTGTTTTATGTCCCTCTGTTTGATGGCTGGATTTTCAATGGAGACACAAAATTAATGGAGTAGACATTCAAAACAGTTTGAGATATGGTCTGGAGGGAATATGTTAATCTGTCTCAATGAAAATAATGGTTACCATATTGATCCTCTTTCCATCAATGCCAATACCAACATCATATATCCTCTTTGAAATCAATTCCAACACCATAACATCATGTCCAACATTATCATTAGATAAGATATTTCTTGGAGGACTAATCTGTCTGGGACGAACCTTGGAAGTAGATGCAAATTTGATGGCTCCATATATTCTCAGATAAGCCCTGTATTCCATAAGATACCAGTCCCCTATCCTTTGAACTATTTATTGTGCCTTGTCAGTCATGCATGGCACATGTGCATTGAAGATGAGTTGGAATAATGGTGCTAGGAAGTGATCATAAATCTTGTGATATTTCGTTATTTACTTGTGCTCCCAAAGAACCTTGCAATATATGTGAATCAGGGTGTTAGATGGTTGTCATGCCCAAACATATTTGGATATTTGTAACTTATGCATAGCGTTTCCATAATGTAGGAGGACATGTGAAAGCTAGGAGCTTGCTTGGGGATGGTTTCATTGATCATTTTGATGGCCTCTTATAGAGATGCTGATAGAATATCAACGTAGTTAAAATTTAACCCTATGTCAGTGATGTAATAAATAAGAGGTGACCAAGTTAGTGGGAACTTTGAAGAGTTTGACTCCCCATACAACTTGCATATCATCGCTACAACATATTGGTATGGTATCCTCAACAAGTTAGTTGGGTATTCGCCAAAGGGCCTTGTCTTGAATGGTTTGATACGCTTGTACTAGACCTTAAACACATCCTTTGCTTTGAGTGGGAACTCCTTGATGAGCTTCTTATCAAGAAATCTTTCCCCTTTCTTCAGGTGGTAGAAGGAAGCTATATTTGATGCTTGGAAATATTCTATTATATGTTCCCTTGCATTGAGAATGAATCTATTCTCTCTAAGTACACATGCTTCAGTATCCATGAGATAGTCTCTGCACAAGGGAAGAACGCTGCATAGGTCGCCACCTTATATATATTTGATCTTCTGATGTTCTTGAAGATATTAAGTTCGTAGTTGTTTTATGGATATTGGGGAAAGATTTGGTTATTGAACATCTGATAGGATTCATCCCAGTTAATTGAAGTCACCTATCTATAAATCCTTTAGTATCATCATAAATTGGTCCTGGGCGGTCTGCCTCTTCATCCTGGTGGCTTTTGCTTGCAGAGGCTTCTTCCATGGGGGATTTGTTGGAAGTTTGTGCTCACTTGTGTGGCGACATACTTGAATCTACAAAAATCATATTCGTCATTAGTACATCAGACTATGAATTAAAAATATCATATTATAACTATCTCAAAGGGAAAAGAAGTTATGAAGGAGAAAATATGGCAGCAATTTCTACACTTGGGTGGTTTTTAAGCTTTCTGGGAAAAATCAAAGGATTTGTAACTAACTCGCTGATATGTTCTTGTATCGACGTCTGAGAAACCATCTCTGTCGATATGGAGAGGTGAGTTAGAGTCCAATGAGGAAAAAATTGGTGACATTGTAAAATGCTTCACAAACTTTGTTAAATGTTCAAAAAAGGAATAAGTTTTAGTGTATCGGCCTCGAAGAGAGGATTGACATTGATATTGTGAAGGCTTCAACCAATGTTGTGTTGATGGTTACAACTACATGAGACATTATCCAGGACACATAATGATTGATTCAACCTGAGAGACATCCCCTGATATGGGCGTATGGTTCCTATCTCAGACAGAGATGGAACGTAGAGATGACCTCCTCCTTACAGAAAGTTCAGAAGAACTCAAGATGATTCTCCTATGTAACATAGTGAGAAAGGAGATTTGTTGAGTTTGACGTGCCTGTGGCTGAGCATAAGGTGAACATGTGAATTCCCATGAGCTGGGTGCATCATTATGAGACATAGATGAAGATGATGTATTAGCCTCCTCTGAGCAGAGAGTTGAGATAATGAACTCCAGATATCTCATGTGTAATGCAGTGGGAAAGAAGATCTGTTGAGTGGACGTGCCTATGGACGAGCACATGTGAACGTGACCCTAGTGGCTAAGCACTAGTGAGTGTGGTTATCCTATGAGACATAATGAGATAGATTTATGGACATCCCTATGGATGTGCCCCTAGTGGATGAGCATTAGTGGGTGTATGAGATCCCTTGATATATTGTTCAAGATTCAGACTTACCTGTAGCCCTAATTTTTATGTAAACAGTACAGGTCGACCCCATCTTAATGTAAAATATAATTAATAGATAATTAATATTGTTGGCACAAGAGCAGACCCAGGGTTCAACTCTAAGAGCACACCAACAAGCCCTAGTTACTGGCCCTTTCGGCAACACCTATGAAGTAGATGCAGTCTCACCCGAAGCAGCTATGAGGGGTTTGTGGGACAGAGATGTCTACAACCAAGGGAATATCAAGTGGATCTATTACAATATAAATACATCATTCATCTATCATTCAACAAGCTATATCTATCCTTCATAGATATAGATTTCATCTAATATAATAAGGAAAGTAACAATATAACAATGATAGAGATCAAAGCATCAATCACACACACAACAAAAAATGTACGTGGTTCACCCTCTTCCTAGGGCTACGTCTGCATAACTGTGCTTATGATTTATTAAGGTAAAACATACCGTTCTTATCTGTGCTCTCATCTAGCAGATCCTCTTTCTTCTCTCTCTTTATCTCCCCTCGCTGCGCACCCAGCTATAGGACTTGACCTTCGCACATAGTAGAATATATTACAATACCATAAGCCTTCCTCTCTCTTAGCACTTCTCTCTCTCAATACAATGATCCCTCACTCAATACTATAGTTAGATCAACAACAATATTGTACTTCAGAATTACCAACCAAACCTAGACCCTTTAGACCTATATTTATACATCAAAACACCTCATTGATAGCCTTAGGCCAAAACCTAGGTGCGAAAACCCTAAAATACCAAAACCCTAGATGTATAAAACCCTAGGTTAACTTGACCCTCTTTTTCCGGGCTTTGCCAGCCTGTCTTTCCTTCATTCTTGTGCGGTGCTCCAAAGAATCCAACGGTGGATTTTTACACTTGTTGAGTTTTCCACGATCCATATTCCTTTCTGATCTGTCATCCTTGATCTCCTCATCCAACGTCTTGCATTTCCTCGCTTCGATCCATCTTTTCTTCTCTTTGGCTTACTTCAACCTAGTGACAGTCATTGTGTCTCCCGGGAAGTTCGTTTTTCACCTTTTATTCCTTGTTCTTTTCTTCCTTCCATAACCAAGGGCCAACAGGCCCCCAACACTCACCCGTGACTCTTCCCGAGGCACTTGGATCCGATCCTTCTATTTTTCTTCGACTTTGGACTGTGCAGGGCAGCCTTGGTTTCTTCTTTATGTCTCCTCTCCCTTTTTGTGAAAACTGTCTTTTCTGTGTCTGGTACCCAGTTTCAACTGCACCTGGTACCTAGACCCTTTTCCCACATTTTTTACTAAGAATTGGGAGGAAGCTGGTTGTCATAGTACAACTTCAACTGACTCCCATTCACCAATCCTTCCTTCCATTCTCCCTTCAATGTTTTTAGTTGCGCAAATCCTCCTTCTGTAACATAGGAAATCTCATATGTCCAAGCCAATGCGTTCTAAACTTCCCTGGGTGTCCTATAAACTTACTGTCGTACATCAATACTAAATCACCTTGCTTGAGTGCCCTCTTCTTGATGTGCCTATCATGATATGCCTTCTCTCGTTCCTTCTGAACCTGCTGGTGGAATCCTGCAATGAATCTGTCTTCTTCCAGTTCAATTAGTTGTGTGAGTCTTTCCTGAACAACATTTGTGTCATCCATACCTATAAATGCAACAATCCTTAATCTTGGTACCAAATATTCCATTGGGACAACAACTTCAAGACCATAAACCAAATTGAAAGGGGTCTGCATTGTTAATTTCTTGCAAGTGGTTTGATAGGCCCATAGTAATGCAGGTACTCTTAAGTCCCAGTCATCCCTATTCACAATAAAAATCTTCGTTAATGTTTTCTCCAAGATCTTGTTGAATGCTTCAACTGTTCCATTTTCTTGTGGATGGTAAGGTGTACTCTTCTGATGGTGGACTGCAAATTCTTCAGTCAGACCTTCAATTGTTTTATTGATGAAGTGTGTACCTTGATCACTCATAAGGATCTTGGGGCATCCAAACCTAGTTATTATGTCATCAAATATAAAACGCAGTTGTAGTTGCACTACAATCTTTAACTTCTCTGGATTCGGCCCATGTGGTTAAGTATTCAGTCGCAATAATTATATACCTTTCTCTTGTGAGATTTCCTGGTGGGTTTATAGGTCCCACGAAGCCAATGGCCCACTTTTCAAATGCTTGTAGGGTCATCTGCTGTGCTAATGACATTTCATCTCTTCTGGACGGTTTCCAAACTCTCTGGCATACATCGCAGGCTCTGGCATAACCTTTAGCATCTCTGTGTAAGGTGGGCCACCAAAGGCCATCTCGCAGAACCTTCTGCACAGTTGCTTTGCATGCGTAATTTCCTCCTGCAACTCCTTCATGAGATTCTGCAAGGATCAATGCTCACTCTGTCTCCATAACACATCTTCTTAGTATCTCATCAGGTCCTAATTTTTATATCTAACCAACTATAAGTGAAAATTATGCAGCGCACACCACGAGCTGTTTATTCTGGGGAATTGTATACTCACTAGGTGTCATTCCTATTGACATGAACTGGAAAATGTCTGGGAAGTGGTCATCAATATTTCTAATGGCGAGCAACTATGCTTCCAACAATGTATCCTCCAAACTAGTGGGTTCTTCTCCATGTTCCAACCTCGACAAGTGATCAGGACCCTTGTTCATTCTTCTTGGCTTAACTATGATTTCAAAATCATATTCTTGAAACAGTAGAAGCCATATGCATATTGGTCCCCCCAACACTGGCTTTTTGACTAGGTGTTTTAGTGCAAAGTGATCTATAAACATTTTAAAGTGTCCTCCCAACAAGTAGTGGAAAAATTTCTGCAATGCATACACCATGGCTAATACTTCTCTCTCGGTGGTGGTGTAATTAGTTTTAGCTGTAGATAGCTTCCTGCTAGAAAAAGATAATGGGTGGTTGATCTCCCCTTCTCCCGGTTGTGCCAGTACTGCTCCTAATGCAATAGAAGACACATTGGCGTGTACATGAAACTCTTTGCTCCAATCTAGAAAAACTAGAATGGGAACAGTGACCATCTTTTGTTTCAGCTTGTTGAAGCTCTACTAGCATTCGTTTGTCCAAACAAATTGACAGTCCTTCTTCAAAAAAATTTCCATCGGTGCTATGATTTGGGCATAGCCTTTAATGAATTTCCTATAATAGCCAGTATGTCCTAGCACAATGCGTAGTTGTTTGACTGAAGTAGGAGGTGGCAAATCAACTATAATTTCAATTTTAGATGGATCAACCAGCAATCCCTGCTTGCATACAATATGGACTAATAACACTCCAAATGGTGAGAAGAATATGCATTTCTTCAGATTCAAAGAAATTTTACACTACCTGCATTTATCAAACATTAGCCTTAGACATTCAATATGATTTTTCAACAAACTAAACACAGTCCAGTCATCAAAATATGCTTATAAACATTTATGCAAAAAATATTTGAATGCTTCGACCACTACCCTGGAAAAGATGGTTGGGGCATTCTTCAGTCCAAATGGCATTATTGTCTATTGGTAGGATCCCCATTCTATGGAAAACGTGGTCTTCTGGCAGTTCTTCTTAGCAATCCGGATCTGATGGTATCTCGAAAATCCATCTGTAAAAGAATATACCTCCTGGCCTCCCACGTTGTCTAATACTTCATCAGTGAATGGTGTAGGGAAAGGATCATGCAGACATGCATCATTCAACTTTCTAAGGTCCACACATATCCTGATTTCTTCTGTCTTCTTGTCTTGCATGACCATAGGGATAATCCACTCTGATTCTTTGACAGGTTCAATAATCCTGGCTTCCAACATTCTTTCGAGCTCAATCTTCACTTTTTCCTTATATTTCGGGTTCAATCTGTAGGGTCTTTTCTTGAATGGCTTCACGCCTGGTTTCAAAGGGATCCTCATTTCTCCCATATGACCTTTGATACCCTTCATATCAGTGAACTTGGTCGGAAACAAGTCCTGATACTCGTGCAGTAACTCTGTAATCTTGTCAATGGTAGCAACATCCCAATAATCTCCAACATTGGCAAGCTTCGGTGTCTCCTCTGTCCCAATGTTGAATTTTTTAATCTTGATTGGATGACCAATAAATGGTATCTCAACTCCTGGTCCTTCCACATTTCTTTGGCCTTCTGTTTCAATGATGTTTACCTTCCTGGGATCATCATCGTCATTGGCATTGATGTTGTAGCAACTCTGTAATTTCTGGAGAGGCGCAGTCCATTCGTCCTCTTCTTGTTCCATAGGGAGGATAGATGCTTCCTTGAATACCTTATTTATCACAATTTGTAATGCTTGGTCTACTAAATGATATTCACTTTCAAATGCAAAGGTGGTGACAAAATTATGAATCATACCTTCCCAATCTATAGTGACGAGGCACAACTCCACCTGAAGGTACCAGTTGATAGGGGTTGTTTCCAGTGTGTTAATGAATATGTGCACCGATTGTTCTCAAGGAATTTCACTCTAGGCCTCTTCATAGCTTTGCACATGGTCCTTTGGGCAACTTGGACTAGTATATCTTACTTCACAACTTACTGCTTGTGCTGAGAACCACACTGTCATCAAGGTTTGACATTGGGTCCAGTCTGTGATAATGCTTTTATGTGTCCCCCACCATCTTGTTGGTGTGGCTTTTAGGGCCTCATCCATTACCAACAATCTTTGTTTTATTTGTACACTTGTTTCAAAATATGATAGGAAGGCTTCTAAAGGGTTCAAACCATCAAATGTGGGTAAGTTACTCACTGTTGTGTTGATCCAACGAACTTCTCTAGTTACTCTAACATATCTTCTGGAAGATACTTCATACATCTGGTTCTTCCAGTTCTCCAGTTCTTCTAAATCTGATGATCATGCATTGTCACTTTGTCAGCTTAGATTCCCATCAGCTGTAGGGTTGATGTAATCTTGTTGTCTGGCTACTAGTTTATAGATGTTTTCCAACTCGTATGTGTGATCTTCTTCTCTGATGGGCTATGTGTATCGTGGAACTTCATATGGATCTAAGGGTGCAATGAACCTAAGGCCATCTCTTTCAAATGTCATACATCTTTTCTTCAAATCAACAACAGTGGAATTGTTGAAGGCCCAATCAATTCCTAGTAATGCAGGGTAAGGGAAACTATCATCAACAATTTCAATTACCTCAAAATATCCAAAGGTTCTAACTCCGTCGATCTCCACCGATACATGCTCCAATCATCTGAATGGGCTGACATCTTGTTGATTAGCCATCCTAAGTCTGATAGGGGAATAGATCAACCTCGATTTGCCCATTAGTGCCCAATTTTTCTTCGTCATGACATTGACCTCTGACCCTAAGTCGAGGACCACATAGTCTATATCATACTCTCCTATTTGAGCATTCAAATGTAATTATTTATTTGTCCTTCTCTTTTTACCAATTTAGTGTACTACCCTATTCAGTAAAGGGTCTATCTTCCCTAGATCATACTGCCTGATTAAGTTCTGTAGTTCTTGCACACCGTTTTCATCCTTAATTAACTTAATACGAGTGTATAAAAATTCAATGAGATTACTAGTCTATTTTCCTCCTTTTGGCGAAGCCGACTGATCAAATTCTTGAGGCATCCCATATTCCCTTATTTCTGGTCGTGTTTTGGAGGAAGAACCTTGATCTTCTTTCAACTCTTGCCTTGCTTCCTCAAAGATTTGTCTTTCTTTCTTCGCATCAAAATTTTGGGTCTTCTCTGCAGCTTTCCTGATGCTTGAGTCTTCTGTGATATTTCCTTGGGTCATTCTATCCACTCCTGTGGTAGCACCTCCTCGAGTAATAACACCGAATCTAGGGTATGCTCCGTGAGGTTCAACATAGATCAATTGCACTTGTGGGTTCTAAAGGGGTCCTTGTCTTTCTTGAAACTTGGATGGCAGCACATGGCAGTTCTCTATGACAAGCTTGAAGGCGTTGCAATAACTGCAAGTGGTACAAGGGTTCTGAAAGTCCCTTGCTATATGTCTTGCCTGCGCGTAGTTATAACATATTATTTGTCCTCGGCCTTGGCCTGTTCCTCCTCCTCGTCCTCATCCTCTCTATCCACCACAAGGATTGAAGCTAACTCTTCCTGGGGAGTTATACTACACATTGTTTCCTTCTTGATGTACTTCCCTCTGGATCTTGTATGTGTCTCTTGATCTTTCATGCATGAGATCATAAGCTCTGCAATCTCTATCATCATGCCCTATTGATTTACAAAATGTGAAATACAATTTTGTGGGTGTCTGAACATATTTCTGCATGTAATAACACTCACTAGGGTGATGTTGATTTTTTCATACTTCGCACCATGGTAAGGTGACTTGCTTCAAGGGCTCAGAGCTCAAGAAGACAAGTATTCCTTGAATAGAGGGCAGTGTTCCTTTTCATGACCTTCTGATATGCATCTAACACACCAAATGTCTTCTATTTTTTCTTTTCCCTTGTCTTTCTTTATGTATTCGACCTGTAGAGACAAACTAGTTAGCTGACTCAAGATATGACTCATACCTGAGCTGGATTCTCCCATAGGGGAGGATTCAAGCTTCATGGTGATCTCCAATGCTTCTCCCTGTGAAGCAATCTTTTGCTGCATCAGGGGGAATCTGATATGTGGTAAAAGAGCAGTGATGAACCATTCTTTATTCTGTTCGTCTGGGATCTTAAAGGTCAATCTTCCTGTTAGGGTCTTGAATCTCTGATCGAACTCCCATACAAGTTCAGCTACCTTTTTTTTTAATCTCTTTCAGCTCTATAATACATTGGGACTTTGACTTAGGTTTATTAAACTCTGCAATAAGTGTGTTCGTTATCTCATTCGATGGCTTAGTCTTCACAAGTCCTTGGAAAAGCTTCATGTACCAGCTCAACGCATGGTCTCTCAGTGTAGTGCTAAACTGGTTTCTTTTGACAGCTTCGTTAGTAATATTTTAAATGTTCCATACATCCTCACATAGGAACCAGTGCTGATCAGGATCTTCAGATCCATATCCTATAAATATAGGGAGCCTCATCTCATCTTCCATGGAATTTCCTAGGTTTCCTGTCTGAGTGGATGTTGAGCTACTAGTAATTGTTCTCTATGGAATTTGGTGATTTGGAATGTTCTGATTACTTAGCATTTCTGAAACAACATGGGGATTGATATTACTTACTTCAGTATCCTGTGCAGTTCCTGAGGTTTCTGTCTTTTTTCGGTGAAGTTCTTCAGCTACATCTTCCTCTGGCCCCACGAGTTCTGAATGTTCTTCGTCTGTCAGATCTGCCTCTTCTCCATTGTGGAAACCCTCTTCCCCGTATTTTTTCTTAAAGAGGTTCTCAAGGTGAAGCCATATAAATACTCTTCCACTGCGCGTATGTCCCCCTTCTGGGTCGATGTTGTTGTCCAAATTTTTGAACATTAGCCTTTTCAAATCTTCTCGATCTACTATATCTTTAAGATGTTCTTCTCATTCAACAACATCTTGAGTTTCAACTTCAAGACTTGTAAAAAATTTCCTCTGGGTCTTTTAAAGAAATATATTTTTGCTTGGTTGTATGACTCTACTCTTTCAACAACAAACTCGGTGATATACCCTCCAATGTTACTATCAAACCAATGATATATTGCCCTGGATACAACGTTATAAACCCTTTTAACCTTTTGGATCAACATCGATGTCCAAACTACAGGAGAGATAGGTCTTATCTCAAACTGGGTATCTTCTAACCTAGTTAACCACTCATGTAGCTCTTGATGGATCCCTCCAAAGAATATCTCATGAATTTCGGTAAAGATATATTTATCCAACCAATCTTCTGTACTAAGATTAGGGTTCTTGTTCTGGGCTTCAATGAAGTCCTTCCCTTGATCATCTATCCACTTTTGAATCTATGTCTTCGATGGGAATCAAATTGACATTCCCTGACAAAGATTATTGTCCCGACAATGGAACCATTTGTTGGCACAACGGCAGACCCAGGGTTCAGCTCCAAGAGTGCACCAACAATCCCTAGCTACTCGCCCTTTCGAAAACACCTGTGAAGCATATGCAGTCTCACCCGAAGTAGCTATGAGGGGGTTGTAGGATAAATATTTCTACAACCATGGGAATATCAAGTGGATCTATTACAATAACAATACATCATGCATCTATCATTCAACAAGCTAGATCTATCCTTCATAGCTATAGATTTGATCTAATACAATAAGGCAAGTAACAATATAAAAACGATAGAGATCAAAGTATCAATCACACACACAAAAATAGATGTACATGGTTCACCCTCTCCCTAGGGCTATGCCCATAGAACTGTTCTTATGATTTATTAAGGTAAAGCATATAGTTCTTATCTGCGCTCTCAGCTAGCATATCCTCTTTCTTCTCTCTCTTTCTCTCCCCTCCCTGCACACGCAGTTGCAGGACTTGACCATCACACAAAACATAATATCTTACAATACCAAAAGGCTTCCTCTCTCTTATCACTTCTCTCTCTCAATACAATGATCCCTCACTCAATACTATAGCTAGATCAACAACAATATTGTACTGCAGAATTACCAACCAAACCTAGGCCCTTTAGACCTCTATTTATACATTACAATACCTCAATGACATCCTTAGGCCGAAACCTAGGTTCCAAAGCCCTAAAATACCAAAACCCTAGGTGTCTATAACCCTAGGTCAACTTGACCCACTTTTTCTGGGCTTCGTCAGCCTGTCTTTCCTTCCTTCTCCCGCGGTGCTCCAAAGCATCCAACGGTGGATTTTTCCGCTTGCTGAGTTGTACACGATCCATATTCCTTATTGATATGTCATCCTTGATCTCCTCATCCAACGACTTACATTTCCTCACTTCGCTCCATCTTTTCTGCTCTTTTGCTTACTTCGACTCAGTGACAGTCACTGTGTCTCCCACGAAGTTCATTTTTCACCTTTTCTTCCTTGTTCTTCACTTCCTTCCATAACCAAGGGCCAACAAATATAAAAGATAATTAATATGGTAATTATTAATTATATTTTGAGTTATTGAGGTCGGCCCTATTGTGCCAATAGACACATCATTTGATGTGACAAGTATTATATAAATAAAGGTGAATCCCCATTGAGGAAGCACACTTATCATTGTGTCATCTCATGATTTCAGAAGTTGTGGTCTAACATTATGAGAATTACAACACCCTCTTGTGTGCTAGGTTTGGCGATGGTGTGGGAGGTATTTCTCTTTAGGAATATAACAATCGATTGTATGGGTTTTCTTCCCTTGTTGAGAAGGGTTTATGAGGATACTTCTTTTGTTCTTGTGCATGGTTATTATTCTTTTGATCTTGGTTTGCTGCAGTAGTTATGGTTCAAGTAATAGTTAAAAAAAAAACTTAAAGAGGATACATGAGCCATAGCTCATTGAAAACTTAACATGGTATTAGAGAAGGCTTGAAAAAGACCATTGCACACAAAAATTGAAGTTAAGGTCTACCAATTCCGTGGTAAGATAAAGCGGGATGAATATTTTCTTTAAAATTCATGTGGTGAATTTAACCCTTGAAACAACAACCAAAGTGTATGGGAGAAGAGGTTGAAACTTAGAAGAAGGGTAAAAACCTAGGAGAAGAGGCTGAGACCTAGGGAGAAGGTAGTCGTAGACCTAAGGAGCATGACCTACCCTAAACTGTAGCCATTGTAAAGAACCCAACCTATTATGAGGCCCCTCCATAACTGCCACATATATACCCCAACAACAAACACCTAAAGAAAAAGGGTTGGAACCCTTATGAAGTGATATCAAAGGCTGTCACAGCCAAAACATTTGAGACTGTCCATATTCCTGAAGACAATAATGAGGATATTTCCCTGTGCAAAGTTTACCTCAGTCTAAGGGAAATAGAAGAGTATTGTTTTCCTTTTACAAGCAGACTATGGGATGATAAGAAGTGTGTAATCTTCCTGTAGTAGGTTGAGGACTGTGGGAAAAGTAAGTGTGCTGAGAGAGGAGGATTTAAAGAGACAGAAGCACAAATTAACACTCATCCATCATTCTTCACTCAGACAAAACTTCTCGATTGATAGATGTGGAGACTGGTAGTCAAATACAAGTATTATCTGACGACCAAATTGTAAGTGTTTTAAAGTTTCATCCACATGGGAATGAATTATTTTTGTCTGTTGGATCAAAGGGTGCTTTAAATATTTGGGACATTAGAGACAACAAGGTGGTCCATGAATACTTGAGAGTTCTTGGCCCAATCTTGGATATAGACTTCAGCTATGATGGGAATCATTTTGCGTCTTCTTGTGACATTTCCAGACAAATTCCAGAGAGAAGTCTATTGTTATTTGGGATTTTTGGATTCAAGTTCTTTTATAAAATCATGTCTATGTGGAAGCATATACTTTACCATGCATACATTATCATCCAGTTGAAACTAATTTTGTCACCCAATCAAATGGAAACTACATTGCAATATTCTCATCTAATCCACCATTTAAATTAAACAAATGCAAACGATTAAAAAAGCATGAAGTTTCAGGGTTTCCAATTTGGTGCAACTTTAGTCAAGATGTTGGGATGGTGTTGTATTGATATTTGAGTAAAATATGAGAAAATACAGGATTCCAAGCAAGGGGATAATGTCCATAGTCAGTTAGAGAATACCTTCACTGACATTGATGATTTAGAAGAAGAAAACATGGAGTAGGCTCCATAATTTCAGTCAATAGAATATGAAGAGTCTCCTCCTCCAAGGAAAAATGAATAGTGAAATGAATCTATTGGTATGGTGTCAAGAAAATATGTGGCAGTGTTGTTAGTAACAAAAGGTTGCAGTAGGTGTGCACCCTAAGATGCACTCTCCAACAACAAGGGCCATGTACGTGTTACTTGATAGATAACACTACAATGATATTATTGTTGATAGAATCCAGGATGTTGAGTAGAGTTCCAGGCCCAAATCTGAAGGAGTCTCTAAGGTATAGAAGGACCAAGTTTGAAGTCTATCCTAAGCATTCATAAATTTTCTACTAGACCAAAGTACAAGGCCACCCCAGCTACAATAACTACAAGGTTGATGCAGAGACTTGTATAGTATAAGGTGGCTACAAGGAATGTCATTAATCATCATGACATTGAAAAACAGGAAGAACCTCCATTGGTGTACACTCTCAGGTATTCACTTGTATGTATTTATTATTTTCATCATTGTCATAACGGTACTTGCAGGAGGAAGGAACCCTTAGTGAAATCATGGACCCAACACTAGCAAATTTGGGTCATTTTGCGATGGATATTTCGACACTCTTGCGACGTTATGTCGTGGATATTGCAACAAATATTGAGTCTCCCAAACATCGTTTCATGTGATGTGGCACATGTGAAAAATATTTATTAACGTCGCAAGAGCGACGATAGTAGGGACGTTGTCACAATTGCGACAAAAAAAGAAATATCGTCACCAATACGACAAAGTAAAGAATTCGTTAAAAGAACGACATAGTAGGGAAATCATCACAAAATCGACAATATAGGCAAAGTAAGTGAAAAAATTGTGACAAATCAGCTTTCGAAGAGTTCGTCGTGATTGCAATGAACATACGGTATATAGAGACGAAATCGCTATACAATTTTCGTGGTTTGTACAACAAGTTCGTCGCAAAATTTGTACCGATCGTCACAATTGAGACGAAAACTATCGTGATTTGTATAGAAAATTCATCGCAGGATTTGTTCCGATCATCGAAAGTGAAACAAAGTTTGTCGTGGTTTGTACAACAAGTTCATCACAAAATTTCTATGGTTCGTCGCAATTGAGACGAACACTTTCGTAGTTTGTATAGAAAATTTGTCGCGGGATTTGTTCCGGTTGTCACAAGTGAGACGAAAACTGTCATGATTTGTATAATTAATTCGTCACAGGATTTCTATGGTTCATCACAATTTAGATGAACAATTTCATGGTTTGTATAGAAAAATCGTCACATGATTTCTATAGTGCGTCGAAATTGTGACAAAAACGATTTATTTAAAAAAAAAAAAAAAAAATATTTTTTAAGAAAGGGGGCATGTATTGGAAGAATATTATAGGCTATTAATTTCATTATATTCTTGAAAACATTTCACAAAGGGAAATTCTCTGAAGTAAATAAGGTATGTGTAGATCACTTTGCATGTGATCAAGCACCATCTAGTTTTGATTTCAAGAGTAAAAATATGGAGTGTCACATCCAATCAAGAGTTACCCTCAAATATTTATAGTTAGTCTATCAATTCATATCAATATGCCCTCATCTATATTCAAAAATTCAAGTATGATAGAATAGAGAATGCCTTTTTTTGAAAGAGTTATCTAAAGGTCTTATTTTCACATTCAAGGGGGCATTAACCTAGGAGGAAGAATGCTCCATTAAATTGGGTTTTTTATGGTTATACTAAGACATCTAGAGAATATGTATTGTCCAATAAAGACAAGTTATAGTTGTATAATCCTTTAACATAGTGAAAAGAACATATTTTGATGAATGTTTGGCATAGGATAAATTCAATGAGTCAACCAAAACATATATATGTAACAATATATATTTGATATGGATATGTTATTAAAACATATAACATATAAATATCAAATATATTTATATGTATGATATTGACTAAACATATAAGTTGTAAGGTTGGCTAAGCTCATCATGAGAGGCATTGAAAAACAAAGGCTTCTCTATTCTACTCAGAATTTTTAGGATTTTTATGGATCCCTAAGAAGGTTTGTCTCTAGATGCATTCATGGATTTTCATCACAGTTGGTTTTATTAATCTTTAAATACTATCCAAATTCCAAATCTTGTGGGAATCTTTAAAATGAAGGGCCATTCCATTTATTGGGAATATTTAGAAATATCATTCTAAGTCCAAAGCTTGTGGGAATCTAGTTGGGCAAGGCCATGGTTTCTAACATAAGGAGGGTTTTCCTAGGGGGCTAATACTAAGTCCT
>SNQJ01S0035549.1:107433-122822 GCA_010110895.2 Picea sitchensis | reverse complement strand
GCAAGCACGCCCTCCGGGTAAATCGGGGTGAGAATCAACCTTGAGACCTCATTTTACATAGTTCCTTCCATTTACACGGCACTTGCCAATCGGTCTACACCCCTGCGGGAAAAAAAGTTGAAGGACATAGGGGTGGGCTTTGATCCACTTATGTGTGCACGGGTCACGATACCATTTATTATAGTATCTCTGGGTGCAACCACACGTTCGACCACTACCTCAAGGTGTCCCCATGGCTCCAGGTAAAGCCCTCACGAGAATTGAACCTTGCCCAACGGTGAAAAACTCCTCGCTTTCCACCATTGGATCCAACCCCTTTGGGCGTTTTTGTTTTAATATTAATGAACTACTTCAATGATATTTAAAAATTGGCCATATAAATTTAATATTTTTTATTTTTGTAGATGATGGCCCCTCATAGCAGCATCCACGTTGTGGGTACAAGAACATAAGTACTTGATGTGAAAGGACTGAAACAACATCAGTTGCTGAAAAGAACCCAGTAAACGAAGACATGGAGATGGATGAATTACTTAAGACCTGGAAATCACAAAAGAAGACTAAAATAAATTCATGATCTCATGTAATAATTTTATAAGACAGTTAGATGTACATTATATAGCTGAACATGTAATGATGCATATAATGCATTGACATTATGGGTACTTTTTCATCTGATAATATACACACGGCTATTTATATGGTTTGTATATATCTATGAATGTAATTTTGTTATACACTTAATGATAATTTCAGCTTCTCTTATAAGACTTGGTGTCTACTTGGTGTCTACAATCTTATAAGACATGTGTATCATCTCAATATTCATGTCTACAATATGTGGAGGGTTATTCAAGGTTTCAAGACTTTCTTCATATTTTACTACTTTAATCTTCTCATGGTGATGTCAATCCATATAGAGGTTCATGATATAAACACTCATTGTTATAATGTTGACATAAATTCAAATCTTCACTTTATCGATTAGAGGGCATAATAATGGAAACAATGAGAGAGTTTTGACCATATGTCAACTAATTTGTCCCTTTAAAAAAGATTCATTGATGTGCAAGGGAGCACTGTGTCTATGAGAAAAGACCCAATTTATCCCCCACATATATTCAATAAGGTGTGTGGGATAAACACACCCTCAAAAAAAAACAAATCACTCCAAGTGAAGTTGTTGCATAACTCGAAACCATCTGCATCGTTGGAGTTTCCTTCACAATATTTTTTCCTCAATGATATTACAATAAAATTCAATGGGTTGACCCAGTTTTGTGTTTACATTGTCCCTATTGACCTTTGGATGGAGAAATTTTGTGGAGAGGTGAGTCAACCTTGGTATAGTTTTGGATTTCTACTTCATAGATATTACCTTACCTAGGTTCCAAACTTGAGAGTGAGTTAGATTATTCTTGATACAGACTTGATGCTTGGCATATCCATTTTTAGGATGATGACCAAACACAAGGGAAGGTTCCCATATGTTGGTAAGCTCCTTGAATGGTTGATTGGGATATTTTATTTCACCTAGTAGCCACATCCCTTAGTTATCCAATAGGGTATAAGGCATGAATATGATCTTTGAGAAGTAGTTAGAACGATGTTTTTCCTTCCATTCATGTTTTCCTTTATTTTGTGTGTTTAATTTCATGCATTACCTAATTTTATTGATGCGTTTGATTTTCCTTAGAATAATTTCTTACACGTGTTTTCCTGCTTTACTTTCATGTTTATATTTGATGAAGTTTTTTTTATTTGTGCCAAGTATTTTTTATTTCTATCTAGGGTGGTAGATTCACCCGAAATTTTGTTTCATTTGCCAAGTTATATGGTGTGTAGGTCGCAGGTCTACATAGATTATGGAGTTATCATTCATTCTCACACAGAGTGCATGTCCACGATTAGGATCCAGATGTTACCCCGTGAGGGGTGACACATTTTTGGATACACTAGAAAGGGTTTCAAGTTGTTTCTTACATGATGTGTCATGCTCATATTCCCTAGATCTAGATAGATTTCTTCTTGATCTCCACCAAAAACATGATCGTTCTAGCTCAACTATGGTGTAGCTCACTTTCATGCCAACTCCTCAGATGTAAGATGCATTGTTGTAAGGTATGGTGTTATAACCCTAAATTGCACCACACATGCTTACCTGGCATCAGGCCAACTCATATCCCTTCTTTGCCAAAGCACTACTGAATAACTCTTTGAAAATCCTCTTTTTATAAAGGCCCACGTGCCCTAATCCATTACTGCATACGTGTACATGTTGGCTAACCTAAAACAACCCGCGTGGACCGACAAAAGCACGAAAAAAGGAAAGTTTCCGATGAAGAACAAAAGTTATGGGTGAGTTAACTGAAACTCTCGACCATGCATGGCCGAGGGTTCATCCAAATACCTAGCTCCTTCTATCCTATAAAATATGGGGTAGGGGTCCCATTTGGAGGAGGAAAAAATATAGCAAAGAAACTCTGTCCATTTACGTATTCCCATTGTCCCAACCCTTTATCCTTTCCTTGTGCCAAATGAGATTCAAAGCAAAGCAGTTGGAGGACAGAAGAAGAGGAGCCCAGGATCAGGTTCGAGGAGCGGTGACCGGTCTCAACTTTTGTAAGTTGATTCATTCAAAGTAATAAAGAAAATGCTTTTCCTGTCCCAATTCATGAACTGTTTATAGTTTGATTAGTATATGTTTGGATTTCTAACTAGTTAGTATATAAGTAGTATGCATGCATAGTTGTTGCTTGTCTTGGATGCAGGTCATCTTTGGAAGGAGTATTGCGAACAAGTAATCAAGTACAATGGGGGATCGACATCAAACACTGGGAACGAGGTAGGTTGATCTTTCCATGCATTTACTAAGAAAAGGGAATTTAAATCTAGGGATGAAGGTAGAAAGTAGTTTCTCTTCGGTCATATCTGCATGCAAAGTCTGAACTCTATTTGCTAGTCCATAGGGTGATTTTCCCCACAATATAATTGGCGACCATACTGGGGAAACTCTCTAGGGTTTCAGGAATTTTATTTAGTTTTTGGGTAATTTTAAAGACTATTTTTTCTTGCCTATTTTTTCTTTTAGTTTCTGTAAGGTCTGAGCTAGCAGAGAGTCTGGTTTTCCATACCAGCTTTCTCTGATTTGATTGACTGTGTTTATCAGGACCCACAAAGGTACACACAACCTGCATAAGGTCTGCACACATGTGTTCGCGCCCTACTCTCTTACATCCCTCGTGTGAACGCTAGCTGAAGAGGTAGCAGTAATGTGTAGAGTTCAGATAACTTCAGAGGCAATCATCCTCTTCCCTGTCAGAATCACACATTTTCAAGGGGTTTGCTGGAATTCTGTCTGAGTCTTGTTTGCTAGCAGTCCTATCTCATATTGTTTTTTCCTTATCATTTTTTCCTTACATTATTTGTGTTTCTGTTAAAAAAGAGTGTTCAAGCCTTCAAGGGATCCTGGTTATCAATATCAGTGGTCTCTTCCTGGTTTTGGGTTCTCTGTCTTATTTTTTATCAGAGTTTAGATATACATGTGGCCTGTACAGGGTCAACCCCCATGTACATGCCCTTTGTCTCTATCCAGCGTGTGTTCGCACACATGCTGTTAAAGTGACAGTCACGTGCTTGTGCAGGATACTTATTGTTGAGGGTAAGGCATTCATCTTTTCCCTTGATAATAATTATTCCTCTCAGGTGTTTGAATCTCTGTCTAAGTAGTCAGTAGCTTAGGATTAATCTTTCCCTTAGCTTTCTTTTTCTCATTTAAAAGGTTGTCATAAAAATAAAAGAATTTTTACGGTTTTTAGACAAGTGTGAGAGTCATTTTTTTTAAAAATTGCTAGTGTTTTTTTTTTTAATCTGATTCTTTGTAATCTACGATTAGGCCAGAATTGTTTTTCATGGTTTTTGCTTGTCGATATTTTCCCTTTCTTGCTTTACTAGCATTTAAATAAAAAAAATAAAAAAAAAAATCATTTTCTTGTTTGGTTGAAGAGTGTGTTTCTGCATTATTAGCCAGGGAAAAGTCATTTATTTCATAAGTTTTTGCAGTTCACTTAGATCATAAGTAGCTCATAGTCGAGTGAAATTCCTTTGAGTTTGCTGTCCAAAATCTTAGAAAATTAAAAATATTCATTTTGAAAAGTTGTTGAAATTTTGCATTAAGTAAAAGTTTTGTTTCCAACTTTTTTATTCATTTTTTTCTTTCGTCTTTTACACCTCATCAGTTTCACTTTAATACCCCTTGACATAAGACAATTACATAAAAGTAACGCTAAATTTAAAATCTACTAGACTTTTTTGTTTGTAGGGTTCACCAACTAGTTCAGGATTAGGGCCTTGGATTAGGTTGGAGAGGAAACTCTTCAAGGCCATTTAGAATCAAACATTGGAGTATAAGTTAGGGAGTGTCTAAGTCCAGTGTCATGAAAGTTATTTGGGACCCCCCTCTAACACTGGGGATAAACACGAGGTCGCGTGCGGAAAGGTAACGAAGATAACCCCTCTAAAACTGGACCAATCGTAGTGGAGAACAGATATAGAGGGCTTGTTTTGGGATTTCGTCGTTTGTATTTGCCACGGGGCTTCGTGGGTCTTGAATCCGTTCGAGGTCCTTAGTTGTCTTCCAGACCATTTTCTCTTGATACCCTTGAAATGTTTCGGGCTCGATACCTTGCTCATTGTGGTTTACCTGAATTTCGACTATACCCGCCTGGTGACTGTTCGTGCGTTGGCAACCTAGTTGCCAATATTTTTAGGGACATACACAGGTGACTGCGGGGGTATACCGCGGTACCTAGGACAGACATCGGGCCACGCTTTGCAGAGTATACCCGGAGGGTTCTTCCGTGTTCGAGTTGCACTTGCACCGGTAAGTTTCTCTAGTGTTTGTTGTTGTAACTGTTCTTCCAATTAATTTAGTGTTTGCCTGTCTTATCTTCTAGGAGATTTTTTTAGTGTGTGTTACTTTTTAATGTTTAGACTACCTTAGAGTGTCTTGGATCTTCTCACACAGTGGAGGATCCCGAGATTCACCGGTCATGAAGGCTTCTTGGCCTGTCGCTGGTTACACTGGAGCCACCCCCACCACCATTAAGGTGAAAGCTAGACCAACAAGGGTCTTTTGAAGCGACCGGGTTACAAACCATTGTGCCCAACCAACCCCAGGAGGAATCGATCATTTTAGACCTTGAAGCAACTACTCTTGGCCCAGTTGAAACCCTAACCACTGATCTCTTGGCACCTTTCATTGTACCAATTCAATTTTACGAGCGCCAGATAGTGTTGCACACAACAATGGAAACAAATGTTGTTACTCTTTCTGGGAATTCTTCAATTCCCACCATGGTTGTCACCACAGGAGAGATTTCATATCCTAACCCACCGTCGTCGATCCAAGCCACCATGGTCTTGACCGCAACTACTTCGCACAGTGGTCCAATCCCGTCTTTGGTGGTGGCCACAACCCCTTTCACACCAAGTGCGACAGGCCCTCCATTCTCATACGGGATGCCTAGTTCGGGTACAAGTCCTGTACTTTTCTACTCCACTTTACAAACTTTGGGTCTGGGGGCAGGGAGCTCTAGCGCTCCTCTGTAAGTTTGCATGGGGAGAACTCCTGCTTCTCTTAACGCTTTTCCTTACAGAGGAGGTCATATCCCTCCTTCGTCAACTTCACCCAGTGGCTCTCATCAACAATCCATCGAGTAACCTACATACAATAGTTTATTTGGAGCAGGGAGTCAAGGACCACCTTCAAATAGTATGCTGGTAGGTTCGACACAATTTTCTTTGAACAAAACGTTTGGTAACAACACCTTCTTGTCAGCCACTTTCTCGACTGGGGGAAACCCCATTTTTGGACAATCTACTCCTATGCAGGGTACTATTCCTGCACAGGGGGAAAACCTAGCAGGACCTTGGAATTCAAGGTAGGGATCTGTTCCCTTATCCGGAATGTCGATCTGGGGTAATTATTTCCATAATTAATGGAACCCTAGACAAACTACTATGCCTATCCCCACGAGACCGACATGGGGTAATCCTTCCCAAAGTCCTTCGAATATAATGCATGCCCAACAATGTATTTTCTATTTGGGAAATCAGCCAATGATGTCTCCACATATGCAAAATCCTTACGCTGGCCAGGGCCATGGTTTCTACCAGAATCCGGGCCAGCAGCCAAACTTTTCCTGGCAACCTAGTGCCAGTGAAACTCCAGACCCCTTTTTCCCAAGTTATCACCAACAACCCAAACTACCTTTCTTGGCGACTTTACACTTGCCAAATTTGACAAGGTTGTTGAATGACCCTATTTGTCACGATCCACATTGGCCTCCTATGCCGATGAAGTTGCCTTCAGACATTCCAAAGTTCGAAGCCAAGCCTAACGAATATCTAGGAGATCATGTGACTACCTTCCATCTTTGGTGCTCATCTAACTCATTGAAAGATGACTCCATACAGTTGTGATTGTTTCAACGTACTCTCCTTGGGAGTGCCACGAAATGGTACATTGAGCTCGATCGCTCAAGATACTCTTCTTTTGGCGAACTGGCGATGGCTTTCCTGAACCATTTTCAATTACCTGTGAGATACGATGCTGGCACAGAGCTTCTCACCAATTTTGAATAGACAACAATGGACCATATCTCTAATCACATCTAAGAATGGAGACATCGGAAGAGTTTAATCAAGGTACTAGTCCCACCACCATTCCTGCTTGAGTGGTTCCGTAATTCTTTGGTCTCGCAATTATCCAAAGATGTCGTGATGTCCAGATTTTTCTCCGAAGAAGATGCCATCATGAGGGCTCAATAGTTTGAGCTCATCTATTCTCAGTTCGGTTTATTATACAACATCTTGCCATATGTGCCACATTCAATACTGGATAAAACTAGACAAAGAGTTGGATCACATGCCGATGGTATTGTTGGTTCAGCACAAACAAAGCCCGCTGAGAAATTGACGAAGTAGTTGCAGAAGTTATCTATACAACACACAGCGGCTAGCCAAACTATTGCTTTGGCTGCTCCCAATACCAAAACATCAAAAGTACACGTAGTGCAATTGACTAACCCAAAGGCCACCAAGCATCTTGAAGGGAATAAAAAACAACGAAAGAAGGGTAAGGGGGACAAAAAACCCAACGATAATGCTGGCAGGGACAACATTGAAAAACGGAAGGCGAGGTATCCATGCAACTTATGTGTGGAAGACCACCCGACCCATCTATGTCCTCAACTTGTAAAGGCCCAAACATTTGTCACACAACAACAACAGGCAGTGTTGACTAATCCATTTCAACATGGGAAAAATCTAACTCAAGCCTCTGCAAGCACGGAAGGGGGAAGCCAAGAAACCTGCCCGCCTCCGAACAACCCTGCATCCATGAACGTATATATGGTTAGGGGTGATGCTTTATATCGACTAGAGCGCATGACTATAGTAAACCAAGCGCTTCTGAGAAAGGTAAAGAAGCTAACCTCCCATCTCTTCCTCTATAGATTGAGAAGCCGTTGGGAGAAACAATGACACACATTCCAAAAGGTGCATTTAAAAAAGCTTCTCATAACCCAAACACAAGGGTCACCCAGAACTACTCCATGGTGGAAGATTTATCACAAACCCCTTGTGCGATGTCTTCTTTGGAGGTCCTCCAAAGATGCCCTTCTCAAAGGAAAGCCTTGTTAACCGCTTTGGGCTCTACTGAGACTTGTAATCCGGGTACCATCATGTTAGATACAACCGACTTAAAACCTCGTCTTCCTTACCACGTAGCATTTCAGATAGTAGTGGCTTATCCCACAAACATTTTTACTCGGAATATCTTCCGCATGGTGGTCGACGAGGGTGCCTTGACATGTGTTATGTCGTTGGCATGTTGGAAGTACATTGGCCAGCCCATTTTGTCTCCATCACCTACTCTCCTCACTACTTTTGACGGTCATTCGTTCCGACCACATGGCATCGTTCCTTCTTTCCCCATGCAGTTAGGAGGGAAGACTGTGTGTGTCCAAGTAGAGGTAGTCGATGCTCCCCTCGACTATAACCTCTTGTTAGGAAGGAGTTGGACTTCTGCTATTCATGTTGTGGTAGCTACAATTTTCCAGGTCTTGTTTTTTCCACACGAGGGTCGGATAGTGACCATCGATCAATTGTCTTTCTCTAGACCTGACCCTGCTTTGGGGGCATCCATGGTCCCGATGATTGATAATCCTCAACCAAGTGTCGTTTACGTAGGAGTTGGTTTGTGCCCATCCTTGATGGGTACCTTCGATTACCTGCCCCCTCACGGTGACATAAAATTTATATCCAATCACCACAAGGTTGAGATTTTTCAAGTTTCGTCGTTCCGCATGACTTACTTCAAGGATCCATGGATACTTCCTTCCCCATCGGCCATGATGGATGAGACAAGGCACCCAGGCATGTCCATGCCCTTGTTTGTCACTGAAGTAGTGTACTCTTTAGTCCAGCAAGCTTTAGCTAACACTGATCTGACTCTTGCACAAGAGTTAGATCCACTTCTAGAGCCTATTTAGGCTCAGGGTTCTCTCGCTAACATCAATTCGTTAGACTTAGTCTTGCCTTATGATGAAGCAGTAATCAAAGAAATGACTAGTCCGGACAAACCTGGGGAAGATCTTCATCACAGATCATATTTTCTCCCAGAGTTAAGTCGAATCGAAGCAGGATAATTCACCGTGACCATGACAAGAGATCAGTCATGTCCTATTAATCTCTTAGCTACACATGAAATTTATGCTGAGGGAAATATGGAAACTATCTCTAAAACTATACCAATCAACATCTCCCGAAACCCTGGCATCATGGAGAACGTCTTCATCGGAGCGGATTGCTCCCCCGAAGAGATTCAAACCTACACAGATCTTTTCAAAGAATTCCGCGACGTTTTTTCCTGGTCTTATGAGGAAATGCCAGGTATCGATCCAAAAATAGTTGAACATGAAATCACAATGTATCATGATGCCAAGCTTGTTTGACAGAAGCTTCAGCCAGTTAATCCTAAGAAAGCAGTACCCATCAAGATTGAGGTTGAGAAATTGCTAAAGGCAGGTTTTATCTATCCTATCCATTTGACCCAATGGGTGTCAAATCCGGTGCTGGTCAATAAAAAACAAGGCATGATTCGTGTATGTACCGATTTCCATGATTTGAACAAGGCATGTTTCAAAGATAATTTTCTAACACTATTCATCGACCAGATCATTGATGAATGTGCTAGCTGCGAAGCCTTTTCTTTCATGGATGGTTTTTTGGGATATAATCAAATCCAAATCAAACTCGAAGACCAACACAAAACGACATTCATTTGTCCTTGGGGTACATTCATGTATCATAAAATGCCTTTTGGTCTTAAAAATGATGGAGCTACCTTCCAGCGGGCCATGTCTTTTGCTTTTCATGATCTCAAGCATATAATCGAGGCCTATCTAGATGATTTAGCATCACGATCTCACAAGAGAACGGATCATCCCACACACCTTAGACTGATCTTCGAACGTTGTCACTACTTTTAGATTCGCTTGAATCCAAACAAGTGCAGCCTCTGCGTAACGTCACGACGTTTGTTAGGTTTCATCGTATCAACAATAGGGATCATGGTTGATCCTCTCAAGGTGGAGGAAATAATCCAGTTGCGCCCCCCACGTACAATCCTTCAACTTCAGAGTCTACAAGGCAAGGCAAACTTTTTATGACGCTTCATCGCAAACTATGCCGAAATCACCAAGGGCTTTATGCGTTTACTGAAGAAAGATTTTCCTTTTTACTGGGACGATGCCGCTCAACGCTCTTTCAATGCATTAAAACACACCCTCACGACTGCCCCTATGCTATGGCCACCTAACTATAACAAAGATTTCTTATTATATCTAGCTACCACAGAGTCAACCATTGGCATGGTTTTAGTTTAGGAAGATGATTTGTTCTCAGAATACGTGATCTATTACCTGAGGCGAGGCCTCGTAGGACCGGAACTCAATTATTCTCATATAAAAAAACTTGTGTTGGCAGCAGTTCATGTTGTTCAAAGGTTCCATCATTATGTTTTGTTTCGCAAGACCACTGTCATTGCTGTCATGAATCCATTCCAGTACATGTTGACATAACGGGTTATAGGTGGAAAAATCAGTAGATGGATAGTCATCCTCCAGGAGTTTGACTTAGACTTTGTTTCAGCGAAGTCCAAAAAGTCATTGGTCTTCGTAGAGATTATTTCAAAACTTCCGGTTGAGTCAGGTGACGTTGTGCCTGAAGAATCGCCTATCTGGGGAGATATGTTTTTGATCACCTCTTCAGATCCCTGGTACAGAGGCATACTTATCTATCTCCAGAATTTGAAGTGCCCCACTTCTGCTTCTCGTGATGAGCGTCAGCGCATACACCATCAGGCTAAGAATTATCTCATACTCGATGATACGTTGTATCCGAGAGGTGTAGACTGCATATTACGTCAATGTCTCACACATGAGGAAGCAGTTATCGTGCTTAACGATTTCCATACCAGATCTTGTGGTGATCATTTTTCTGGGTTGGCAATAGCCCAAAAGATTCTACAAGCTGGTTACTTCTGGCCGAAACTTATCAAAGATTGTATAGAATCGGTCAAGAAGTGCCATCCATGCCAAATCTTCTCTCGAAAGATGAGGGCACATCCCTCTCCCATGTTTCATGTCATCACAGTTGGTCCCTTCACCAAGTGGGGGATCGATTACACTACTTCCAACCCCCCTTCAGCAAGGGGGCACCGCTATATCATCATAGCTATAGACTACTTCACTAAGTGGGTCGAAGCCATGCCAACATTTAAAGATGATGGAGAGACTGCAACTCTCTTTTTATTCAACCAGATCAAAGCAAGGTTCGACATCCCAAGAGAGATTGTTACTGACCATGGAAGTCACTTTCAAAACCAAATGATGACCGAATTAACATCAAATCTTGGGTTATGGCAAGAGCATTCATCACCCTACTACCCCCAAGACAATGGGCAGGTAGAAGCTGTAAACAAAACTCTTAAGACTATTCTACAACAAACTATCAACTCAGCCAAGTCAAATTGGAATTTGATGTTATACTCGACATTATGGGCTTACCGAACATCTATTAAGACTGCAACTGGTTTCTCACCTTTTCAACTCGTTTACGGGCTGGAGGCAATCTTGCCCATCGAATGTCAGATCCCATCTCTAAAATTGGCGGTACAATTATTGCCAGACACTTCTCCACTTGAAGAACGGTTAGTATACCTTGAGCAGCGTCGTGATGTGGCCCTAGCCAACGAGGCTCACAAACATAAGTTCAAGTGTCAGTATGATAGGTCTGTTCATCCTCGGATTTTCTCTGAAGGAAACCTTGTCCTGGTCTATGACCAAGATAAGGACCCCCTGGGGGTAGGAAAATTCAAACCCATGTGGTTCGAACCTTTTATCATAAAAGAGGTATTAAAAAAGGGCGCTTATCGTCTGGTTGATTTTGAAGGGAATGAGTTGGTAGAGCCTAGAAATGGGCTCTACCTCAAGAAGTATTACTCATAGGTAGGTCACTGTGGGTAACCTTTTGTAACATATGTATAGTCTTTGTACTATTACATTTTAGTTTCTTTAAATGTTATGGACGTGTAATTGATGTTATCTTAAATCAATATGGCAGATGTCAAGTGATTCCAAAGTGTTCGTTGGGTATGCAGACGGTGCTAGTCGGCACCCTCGGAGGCTTACCTCCACAGCTTGGGTAATTTTTACACCTCAGGGCCAGCTGTTATCTTTTGGAGGTATATGCTTAGGTGACACCACAAATAATGTCGTCGAGTATAGTGTAGTTATTGTGTTGCTTCGTGATGCCTCGTCATTGGGTATCTCTCATCTCTGGTTCTGTCTCGATGTTGAACTGGTTGTGTCACAGTTAAACAGAGTATACCGGGTTCATGATCCGACCTTACACCGATGATTCCTTAGGGTACGTCTCTTAGAACGAAAATTTGATTATATTACATATTTTCATGTTCCTAGGAGATTAAACCAAATTACAGATACTCTAGATAATCAAATTTTAGATTGGCATCTTGCACACATATGAAAGAACATTGACATAAGCATGTAAATACATTTTTTCACACGTAATCCATAAGACACAAAAGATAAAAAAAACATATATAATATCATAAAGTAACCAGAGTACATAGATGGACGCAAGCACCTCAAAAATAGGACCAATAACGAGTCACAGGGCTTATGCCCTCAAAAAATATATACAAGTAGTGCTTGTGGTATGTAAAAATTCTAAATAGGTTCAGGGCCTATGGACCCTATTATACTAGTCCACAGCATGGGCTAAACGCCTAAACAATCGGACCCACGTCCGAGGTGCCCCCACTACATGAGGCTGCATGGATGGTGGCAGGTCCTCTATCTCTACCATCGAGACTGTGCGAGTGAGTGCAGTAAAGTTCTGCTCAACTCGTCTAAGTACCCTCTCAGCCTCCCCGGCTAGGAGGTTTCCTGCTACTGCTAGTCCCCCGGCAGAGGCAATTGTGCCTTCTGGTCGAGGACGACGCTTGTTCCGTGCATAATCGACAGGTTGCACTGGTCCCACATCTACATGCAACAAACATATACCCTTCAAATACTCTGGCATATAAAAAAAATGATACATATAACAAAAATGACATAAAAATTACATATACAACAAAAAAAACTACAAATGTGGAGACTTACCCATCTCCCCTCGCTCCTCACCAGGAGACACAGGTATCTCAGGATCTCTAGAAAAGTCTATCCCTACATATGGGTAATCCTCGATCACAGGGATCCGCCATGACATCCATGCAAAAAAGTCATCATCGAAGGACTCATTGGTCCTTCCACCACCCTGTCACAGCAGTAATACTGTAGGAAAAGAGGCATGATGTCCTCGTACCACCACCCGAGGACTAAAGCTTGGAACTCTCTCGAAAAAAAAGGAACACAAAATAGTCCCGAACCCAAAGTTCCTCTGTGTCTGCTGACAACAATCTGTCAATTGCCTCTTCATACACTTTAGTAGTGTGGTACTCCAGTCAAAAATTTGTGCATTCAGGCAATGGATAGCACAGTTCATCTGTGCACGAGACGCCTGATGCAAGGTTGTTGAACCGGTAATCCGCCCAATGAGCAATAATATCGCTTGCAGCGATAGGTCAGTGATCTTACTTATGGGCACCTGGGAGCTCAAACAGTTTGTCCCAGCCTCACAGTGCAGGGCTATCAGTTCTGCTATGTTAAGCGGCCCCGATGGAAACGTCCTGAAATTGATTGGTTCCTCTCTTCTTGAGAGGCCAGTCAAAAAGTAGATATCCTCGGTGGTGGGCACTAGTGATTGCCCCTCTAGCATGAAGGCCTCTACATCAGGGTGCCAATAGTCAACCAAGGCATTCAGTAGCCTTGTTTGCGCTCGCATAAATGGACATAGAAAGAAATTTAGCAAACCACATTGCATCAACGCGGCCACGACATTCGGATTTCCCGCAACCAACTCACTAAATTCTTCATGCTCCCTTTCCCTCCAGTGTACATACATCCTTCGAACACAACAAGTTCAGGGGGGTGAGTGAGTGCTCTTTAGTTATTTTTGTCTATAAACGGGGGGTCCAGACGTGATGTCTAGGTGACAGTCGCGTGTACACGAGGGCATGTTTTACTCTACCCGAGTTTACACGCGGCCTGTCCAAAGACAACCCGCGTGGACCTAGGGCCGACCTTTTAAAGGTCGATGCCCACCCAAAAAATGAAATTAAAAGCAAAAATAAATAATTGAATAGATAGATAGGGGAGTTTGTACTTACTTGGTCCAGACAGAAGTTTGTTTCGTCCACTGTAGCTCCTGGAATCACCATTTTTATCAAAGGGGGTATTTTGGCTCCAGAGTCAATTTCCAAATCAACAATGGTGATAATGAGCTGCCAACTTCTATTTATAGACTTTTTGGCCTCTTTTTGTCACTTTATTTGCCTCCCTTATCATTTTCTTTATACCAAAAACCATTTAGAGTGACTCAGGAGTTATATGGGAGGGATTTGATCGGGTATTGGGACTTTTTTTTTGAGTTTTGAGGAAATTTTGACGATCCATGAAAATTTTCCAAGAATCAACTTGAGCATATAGGTTAGGTTACTACCCTGACTTTTGTGTCTTGTTGTCTTTTTCCTCTGCCATAGGATCAATCCCATCAGGTTGTGACACAGAACCATCATATCTTCTTTAGAAGTGTCGCAACTTGGCGGTAGAGCTTACCAGAACATAGATTCCCTAGGTAGGTCGTGGTTACATTATGGTGTCCATGTCATCTCTAAAACACTGTAGGCTCGGGAGTCCTTATAGTCTTTCCTGAATATGAGTTTGAGCCTCATTTGCATGATTCTTCTTCACTCTTGATCTCACCCTCAAGACTCCCAAAAAATAGCGGGTCTCCTTTTAAGCCCTTTTCAGACCCTCTAAATATGAAAAGATTGTTGAGATATCTTGTGGCCTTTCATGCTCGTTAAACTGAAATTTGAAGTCACGTCTATCCGGCGGTAGTTTACCCCTTTTTCGGTCCAGACGATCAACTATACGAACAAAGGTATACTCTATGGAACTTCATCTCTATAGAAGAGTACTCTCAGGTATAATTTTATCCCTTTTTCGGGCCTAAGGGACTAAACTTATGAAGAAGGAACCCCCACAGAGTCCATAGTTAAGCTCTTTTCAGACTCCCTAAAATTGAAAAGATTGTTGAGTGACCTTATTCTTTCACACTCGTTAAATTGGTCCAAAAGAACATTCCTGACCGAGTCCATAGTTAATCTTTTTTCAGACTCCTTAAAAATGAAAAAATAGTCGAGTGATCTTGTCCTTGTCACACTTGTTAAAATGGTTTTGAATCGACGTCTAATCAGTGCTAGTTTACCCTTTTTCGAAACGACTAGACTATCTTCGAAAAAGGTATCCCAATGGAGTCTCCTTTTATGTTTTTCAGACTCTCTAAATATGAAAAACCACTGAGCTTACCTTCTCTGGGCTCACTAAACTTACATCGAATGACGTTACCATTGTGTGTTTTGTTAACCGCATTTGCATACCTTATATGCCAGCCGTGTAACAGTTTGATTCTGCATTTTAACACCTTTGGCCCCCGAAGGATTTTTCCCGAGTATCATTCTACTAGAACATCAGTCTTATCCTTGTGCCTTGAGCTTGTATGTTTGCAACACTCGTTCCTCCCTTGTAATGTATTATTCCTTTATTCTTTTTCCACAATTATTGAAAAGAACAAAAAAAATCAAATATACCCCAAAAAGAGGAAGGGAAAAGTATTTTCTTTATTGGCAGCATAAT
>SNQJ01S0035549.1:93855-107383 GCA_010110895.2 Picea sitchensis | reverse complement strand
TATCTCTGGGTGCAACCACACGTTCGACCACTACCTCAAGGTGTCCCCATGGCTCCAGGTAAAGCCCTCACGAGAATTGAACCTTGCCCAACGGTGAAAAACTCCTCGCTTTCCACCATTGGATCCAACCCCTTTGGGCGGGTTTTGAACTTTATAATAGTGATTTATTATTGATTTTCTCAGTAGATTTGTGGGATTTTGTCATTTTTGGGAGATCTTGGGCCCTTTTTTAGGCCAGATATTAGGGGGAAGTTGGGAGATGGTTACCAACGTCAGGCCTATATAAACCAGATGCTCATGAATCCATGAGAGGGAGGTTCAGAACAGGTTTATGCTACCAAATTGTTGAGCCAAAGTCATTGTCATGCAGGGAAGTTATTGAGGAGCACACCTTTGCGGGCCATTTCTGGGAGCTTTGTTCATCCGATTTGGGTGTCGTCAATTTTGTTGGGTTCATGAGATCTGGTAGAACACGACCAACTCATTGTTGTAATCCAGTGGCACTTTCATGATGTACTTGAAAAGCTTCGAACATAAATAATAAATCCCACTCAGACAAAGGCCCGGAGACGTAGGCAAGATTACTGAACTTCGTTATCACATTGTTGTTTATGGTTTGTTGATCCTCATGATTTATTTAAGATCTGTACATTTTTATATGGTTGTCAAGTTTACTTTATAATTCTTCCTCTTTCATTCAGCTTCCTAAATGGTTAATTAACACATGCTAAATAACTCAACCATTGTCATTTAAAAGATCTTTTCGGATTAGGGTGTAACCTCGAGGCTTTTTCAAGAATCCATATGACCAAGGTCTAGGAACCCTGCGCTAGGCCTGAAAGGAGCTAAGATTTTATGGCTTTGGAACTCCGGGAATTTGGATCTCTGGGGTGTTATGGCCTTACCATTTTCAAACCGACCGAAGGAAACTTGTTGCTACGGTTACCCACGAGGTTGAACGGCATCTGGAGGTTTCCCTAACCATGATAGATGGACCCGCCACACCGTTAAGGCCTGACCCACCTTCCGGTCCCGAAGTCATGTGATTCGTAGATCTGAGGATTCAACATCGAGGTCAATCATGCGATACGTAGATTCGAGGATTCGACGTCGAGGTCAGTCTGGCGTTGACCACTTCAGGAGAATAGCGATTTCATGACACCAAGTTCCTCGAATGTCGGAGCTTCAAATTAACGAGAACCATAGATCTAGGGACGCTTCGAGATTTTTTCTAGCCATTGGATCCATGTTGTTGTCAGTGTGGCATTGACCACTCCCGGAGAAAGGGGGTGGTAAGCGAGCATAAGTTTCTGAACGCCAAACTCGTGAAGTGACAAGAGCCGTAGATCTGAGGACGATGTAGGGTCGTTCCTGACCATCGGATCTAGATCGTGGTCAGCCCATCACTGACCACTCCAGAAGAAAAGAGGAAGTTACACGGCAGATCCCCCGAACGCCGAAATTATGAAGTAGTGGAGACCGTAGATCAATGGATCTACGTGGACACATCTCGACCATGAGATCTAAGGGTGTTGGAAGGCTATCAGTCCGGAGTGACGTGGCACGTTGACATCACCCACGGTGACATGGACCCTTTTTTGATGTGCCATGTGTCACCTTGATTCATACTTTTCGTAGACCCTATGTGCCCATTTGAACGTGACACGTGTCACCCATTGAAGAGACCATGTGTCATCTCTGCCTTTTCGCATGTCACCCCGCTGACAAATTTTCGCTTCACCTGTTGGCGGGTGGAGTACTCGGGACCCACATGTCCTTGCCTCTGCTTTTAATACACCACCACATGCAAGGGTAGACCCTTCGAGAGTTTAGGACTTTAGAACTATGGAGGTTTCGGGTGTAGTGTCATTGATAATCCAAAGGGACCGAAGGCCAGAGCCACGTGGAAAGAGTTCAGGCTCCTTCAGGAATTCGGGAGTTCAGGAGATCTGTAATTAGTTATTGCATCATTGGAGATAGTTATTCTCCACCATCCACTTGAAACTCCAGTGCATTAAATTTTCATTATTTTTCAATGTCCAGTAACCCCATCCGAATGTAGCGGTTCCATAGACTTGGAGTTGTGCCTGATCGAAACTCTGGTAATCCGACATTGATGCATTTCCAAGTTTCCACTCATTCGTCCATTCTCCTATTTTTCATATAAATGAATTGAGGAGATAAGAAATTGCATGGTGCTCAATTAATCGGTTGAAAGTGGGAGTTTGAGATCTACCTATCAACATAGATGAGAGGATCGTTGGGGCTTGTGAGCTTTTGCAACATTTGAGCTCTGTCATTTTTTATAAAGTCGATATTTTGTTGAACTGACATGCTTTTGAAAATGGAATCATTGAAGAGATTGTAGTAATGCACATCAACCACCACCATGTTGGTTAAGCCACTATTGATATCAAACAACTAGAAGTCACGGTCAAGACACACCAAATTGGTGTATGAGACCCCTAGTGACTCATTCAACAACTCTATTCCTAGGAGAGCCCGATTTTTTGCATACCTAATTAACACGACATAGTTATTCAGTTGTACAAAATTAATAAGGTATGTTTACATAAACTAGTAGCCTTGGAAAATTGAATAACTTCATGAGTACCTAGAGACCAAAAAGTCGATTACTGATAGGCATTGGCTAAACATTCTACCTTTTGGGTTTTTGGCGGGAATCTGTTGTTTAAATTGCATTTCTGAATGATTGATATACGCCTCTCAACATATCTTATGATTACTGCATCGTTAATTAATCTTAAATAAGATATTACTCGTTTTAAGATATGTTTTTTCTTCTATGTAGTTACTATTTTTTACTTTGGAATAGAGCCCAGGGAAATCTACCGAACATTTTTTGGATAACTTGATCATTTAACAGGTCAACATATTACTTCCGAGAATTGAATTTGGGTCATTGGTGGGGGAAAACACCCCTAAGCACAAACCACTGGGGCTAAACCTAATTGACATTCTATGTAATTACAATTATAAGAGAATTGCTGGAATTACAATTTTTTATTACTGAATATGTATTGTTTATTGCAAAAATGTATTCAAGATCCTAAAAAACCCTAGAATGTGCAATCTCAACAATTGATATCTATAATTCAAACAATTCTTCTAAATTTTTAGTCAAATTTTAAACAAAAAATAACTAAAAAAAAAATCAAATCTGACTACACATACACATAATGTAAAGTGTTTAACCCTAACTTAGCACTAGCATTTCTTTTGGCAAAGTCTAAGTAACCCACACTCCATAGTTTAATATTAATGCAGGTGCATGTCCAATCCTATTATCAATAAAATTAAATGATGCATATGCACCTCACTCATCAAAGCTACACCATCTGAACATATTATCAATAAAATTAGACAACGCATATACAAGTAGCCGCAGCATTAGATACTGCAACAGGGTTAACATTAAGCACCATGCAGAGAGTCAATAATTGGCTCACTACGTGGTGCATCATGTCTATTCGATGATAAATAATATGTATTAAATTGACAGGATGAACCAGACAATGATCCAATGATTGACTCATTACATGATGCTTAATATTAGCCACATAAGCACCATGTTGCTTTCTTCTTTTCATGTGATCCTAATTACGTCACAAATTAATTAATCACTTTTCATACTGAGTACAATATCGAGAGCAACTTGTAATACTTAGCCCATGTGAATGCATTATCCACAAGAGATCCAGAGTTTGCAGAGTTTGGGGATAAGCCCCGGTCAGTGGGGGCTAGCCCGAACGAACAAGAGCTAGACCAAGAGCAGTTTGGGGGGTGTGCATGCATTACACCAGCCCGAGGCTACATGGCTTAGCATGCGACTAGGATCCGAGGACCAGGGCGCAGGGAAAAGCACTCGGCTATATGGCCCTCCACGTGACCAGGGGCCCAAGGGATAAGGGGTGCGGCCCAAATATTTTGTAGAAGTGCGTTTTTAACCATGGTTTGGATATTTTGTGCTTATTTTTGGTGATTTTTTTGGATATGTACAAGGTTCCATACCTGAAGGTTTATAATGTCCTGAACAATTGATATGATTCCAAAATTTATATGTTATTGCTCATCGCGTGGAATTGTTTTTTTGTCGATTTCATAGGAATCGTCTTCTCCCCATATATTGGGATTTTTGTACATACTCATTGTGGATGAATGTATACATTGAACGTAGACACACTGTCAGTGATGGCTCCGGAAGGTTGTAGAGAAGTTAGGGTTTCGTTGTAATTTTAGTAGTGGAGGTTATGTAAACAATGTTAGTGAAAATTTAGTAGTGGAAGTTATGGCTCTGGATTCCACTTGACTTGATTCAGTTGAATTTGATAACTATACTGTAAAAAGCCGACAGTATATCTTCGCCGACGATACATATTCGAGTATATGTAGCATTTATGTCCAGTAATAATTTGTACAGTTTTCATAAATGTAGCAAGATCATTTCAAACTTCCACATTATTATTCATGAACAAAATCTTTAAGAAAAAAAATAATTAAAAAATTTACAAAATAAAACATAAATATGTACAAAATTATAATTTTTTGTTTTGTTGTTTAAATTGTATTTTCGAATGTAGAAATGGATTTAACTTGTTGAAAAACTTTGAAACACATAAAATTAACCACTCAAATCTCTATATACAACAATTTGAATTTAGAACAAATATAACATGAAAATATTTCAAAAAAAAACAAAAAGTAAAAGGTTTAAAGGGGCAAGTGCCTATACCTAATAATAATTTATACAGTTTTGATAAATGCAGCAAGATAATCTCACACTTCCACAGTCTACCATTCATCATTCTAACACAAAATCCTTCTATGACTTCCTGCAGCCCGGTTAAGTGTGCATTCTCTTCACTCATTTCTCACATCTGCAGCCTGCCTAGCTGTGCAGCCTTCTCACTCACTGACACACAGCCTGCAAGTAGCTTTGAACCTAGAGGATTATAATACCGTCTTGGCCCTTATAAACTAATTGCATATAATTCCAGCTTATATAAAACTGACTTTATTCAGTGGCTTCCCTTATAACAACGTCTATAGATTTATAATACTATATAATTTGATGATCTGTAGTTTGCTCTTGCATCATATATGCTGCATTAAAGTTGGAGATAGTTATTCTCCACCATCCACCTGAAACTCCAGTGAGGATTAATATTTTTCAATGTCCAGTAACCCCATCCGAATGTAGCGGTTCCATAGACTTGCAGCTGCGCTTTACCGAACCTCTGGTAATCCGACATTGATGCCCCTTGATTTTCCCATTCAGCTGTCCATTCTCCTGTTTTTCACATATATTGAAAAAGTAAAATATTTTATTAAATATTAGAAAGATAAAATATCTTTTTAATACCTACCTTTTGGAAGAGAACTTTCATACCCTTAAAGTTATTTGTATGATCAAGCTCCACTAAATTACAACTTCACTAATTTAAAACATAAAAATTACATATACTTAATTGATGAATAGTTGAAGGTAGAGATTGAAATCTTACCAACATAGATGAGAGGCCCATTGGTGCCAGTGAGGCTTTGCAAAGTTTGAGCTCTGTTGGTATTGACATAGTTGATGTTTTCCTCAGCCGACATGCTTTTGAAAATGGAATCATCGAAGAGATTGTAGTAATGCACATCGACCACAGTGTTGGTTAAGCCGTTGTTGATATCAAACAACTCTTTAGCATCCGCAGGACCGATTCTGTTGCACATTATGACATAAGCAGAGGAGGAATACTTTCTAACCTTGTCATAACCTCTTTTATAATATGTTTTCAGTGTTTCCAGGGGTACACCGGGTGCGCGGGGTTCATTCAACAACTCAATTCCCAGGAGAGCAGAGTTTGAGGCATACCTAATTAAAATCACATATATAAACAAATATTTATTGGTGATTCAGTAGGTAAAGTGTTATTATTTATAAAAAGAGAGTAAATCGTTCGAATCCTCATCGGGATGTTCTTCATAAAAAAATCCTAGAAAATAGGAAATGGGAGAAATCTGCTGAAGGATGGTAAAGTACCAATTTCAAAAGAGAAGAAATGAAAAAAATCTAAAATTTAGAGGGCCCAGACTAACTCAGAACTTACTGCTTTGTGCAGTCCTCAGACTGCACCGGATGATAACATTTATAAAATAATTTTTACTCTTAGCACGTAAGTTCATCAAATACAACAAACTCAGAAATACTCATGAATATGTCAACACACAAATACTATATATTATCAACTTGAATACTGGGTCCAAAATACAATACTGTGCAGAGTTTCTGCTCCAACAACTACTTCAGATTTTCAGAAACAGAGTTTGTGCTTTCAGACTTCTCACACTCTCTTGGCAGCTATTACTACTTCTAACTATCAACTAACACACTCTTTCCACTACCTACACACTTGAACATATAAAAATGAAGATAGAGACTTCATGTAGAAGTGAACATAATCAAAGCATTTAAAATGACAATCCTGACACACTGTAAGACATATAAAGATGAAGATAGAGACTTCATGTAGAAGTGAACATAATCAAAGCATTTAAGATGACAATCCTGACACACTGTAAGAACAAGCCTGCTTTCCCTGACAGACAAAATTTGCTTAAACTTCACTACTTATAATAAATATTTCGGACAAAAAAATCCACAAAGTACTGGTTAACAAGTTAGAAAATTATTTTAAAAAATTAATATTTATCCATTATATAACATTTCATAAACTAGGGGTGTAAACCTATTAGCAAGTTAGCAAGTGTGGTGTAAATGTAAGAAAATATGGAAAGGAAATATCAAGTTCGATTACTTAGAAGTTATAGAGGTAGCCGAATTAAAAAAAAACTGGCAAATGAAAATCAAATAACTTGTACCTGCCAACAAGGAAGTCGATTACTGATATACTTTTATCGATGTTGTCTTGTGAAGCAGGCCATTCAAGATATCCGTCTCTGGTGGCGCTGTGCGCGTCTCCGTTTTGGGAACCCGGAACAGCATGGAGATCCACAATTACCCCTATGTTATGATTCCTGCATCAGTAATTATTGAATGTGACATGTTCCAGTTAGAGTCTAGTATTTCTTTCCAGTCCTCCTGTGATTAATCAACTAATTAGCATCATTTGTCATACTTAGCCCATGTGAATGCGTTATCCAGAGCTTTCAGAGATCCTCCTACGAACGGGGCAGGAGGATTGGGGTCACTGGCAATCCACCATCCAACTGGAATTCTCACAGCATTTATACCCTTACTAGACATGAATTCAAAGTCACTTTCCATAATGAAGCTGTTCCAGTGGTCCTGATTAACCATTGAACCAAATCAATATGATTAGGTAATTGCGGAAATTAAGAACAGCCACTGAATTGATTTGAGTGAACGTTAAGGGTTAGTTTGGTGGGTTGGACAATTTCAGTTAAGATTCAATGTCTTAAGGAGATTGAGGGTTTCATTTCCATTCTGCTAGGTTATCAATTAGGATTTAATGTCAAGGAGATTGTGTGATTCATTTCCATTCTGCCGGGGTACTAATGGTTATTGTAATTGACAGTTAATACCATTTTCCAAGCAAGAGAAAGCCGCTTAAATACAGGAGGGTGAGATATATTCTCCTAAAAAATTGAGTTCAGTAAATTATAAGAAAGCCGAGAAATTATATATTTAACGTACATTCATAACTTGAGGAGCTCTGTCAGGTCCAAGGCCGTTCGTGAGTTGATACTCCCCTCTTATGCCATCATTTCCAGTTACTATGTTCATCTCGAATGTTGCGGCATTGCCATCGTTCCATCCAGGCTCGCCTTGGAAGTCGGCAGTCAATTGATCTTGTGATTGAGCCTGAGAGTGTTCGCGTTCTTCTTAAAACACAAGATAATACATATATTGCCTAATAATTTCTCCTGTAAATTTTTATGGTTTGGGTCTGACTAATTCATCGACCATTAAACAGAATTTATCAAACACATGATACCTGAATATACATTCCGTTGTAGGCTTTGATATGGACTTGGTTCTTGTTCGAGGCATTTCTTATGATTTGAAATGTTTCCCACTCTCTGGGTGTATTAGCCACAGCATCCACAATTCCACCTCCAGCAGTAATGGCTCTAACAAATTGTTTATTGAAGGCTCTGAGCTGGTAGGTACCATCTTTCACACGCCATACCTGTAGTTGTAATTGCAGTTAGTTACACGTTAATTGTTTTCACATTAAAACCCCCAAATTTCCTTCCGATTGGTACAAAACTCTTGCCATATTTTATACATACCCTAAAAGTCTCCCATCCAGAAGCACTTCCTCTGTTCACTGCAAGGTTTTTACCGCCTCCATCTTCTGCAACAACGAAGGTACCTAACTTGACTGATTTGAGTTGAATTTGTGCTCCATCCTGAGAAATTTAGAAATAAAATGAGTTAATGCCTTTGGAAAAACGGTATTATACTGATTGCAATATTCAAAGCTTAGGATTGGAATGGAAGATGGGCTTTCAAGAGACAAAATGAAAGGAATACGAGTAGAAAAACCAACCGTGAGATCCTTGTCCTGGACACCATCAAATAGCGATGGGGTTATCCATCCTTCAACAACAAGCCACCCTCCCAAGTTAACAGAACGGTACTTCTGCGCACCCGAGCCTAATGCCATTTAAAATGTTCAGACGGAACGAGAGAACGGGGATTTGAAATATTCGAGTGAGTGCTTCGATTCATTATACGCCTTAATTTATAAACAGCTAAAACACGTTGGAATGCCATAACGTTTCTTCTACTCTGCCCTTTTTGACAGACTTCTCAACGTTCACACTCGAAACGGCAAAGGCTATCCACCATGCAGCCCCCTAATAATTGGAAAGATTTACATTATTAATGGCTGTCCTGCACCAACCTCCAAAACAGATCATTCCCCATGTTAACCACAATGGGAAATCGTTGTCCGGCGAGATGGTCAGTCTTCTTGAGTAACCCTCAAGAAGAGACAGTGCCCTAGACCATTCCCCATGTTAACCACAATGGGAAATCGTTGTCTATGGTACATCAGCAATCCATCGAACCATTTTAAAAAAAAATGACCGTTCGATCTGGACCATTTTCCAAACTGGAAAATGTCTGTCCATCAGAAATCTCAAACCACTTTCCGCTCTGGAAAGAAACTGCCACTTTCTGATCTGGAAAGGAACTACTCATCCTGGACCATTTTTCGAACTAAAGAATGACTGTCCATAAATCAATACACATCAATGCTCCCTCCCAACCTGGGAGTCATCTCTTCCTTTTTCAATAGGGAAGTCGTCTCCACGAGCTCCAGCTTGAGTACACAAACTCTTCTATCTTGGACAGAGGCTTTACCAAAATGTCTGCTTATCTGCTCATTTGTGGAGATATATATTTGAGAACCACTTTCTCCTTTCTGGACTTCATCATGGAGAGTGTAATGCTTGATCTCAATGTAGATCTCAATGTACTACGGTCTGTGTGGAACACTGGTATTCTCTGAAGGCTTCATATAGCTATGATCAATCATTGTTGGATTCCTCTTTGTTTCTTGCTAGCTCACAACATTGTGGCAAGGATCAAACTGGAACATATCCAAGTGATACTTCTTTGGCCGTCATGAGTGTTTGTCATGGATTAGTGATCCGTCATCCTGAGCTTCTAAATAACCATTCTGATATAGTATCTTTGTTATAGAAAGTCTTCACCACGCTTTTGCTGTGCATTGGAGATTCTCCACCAAGTTGTCTTCTTCCATCTGCATACAAGGGTCTCTTTTTGGTATACCTCAAAGCCTTGAGGTTTCTCTTCATATGCTCTTTGTTCAATTTCTCTGGAGAACAGTCTTTGCGTTTATCTGATGTAAAACTCCAACCCATGGATATTGCGGATGATATAATGACTCATGTAGAAGTATGTCTGGTTTACTGGAGCAAACAATCATCATAGTCTTCTCCCTCCATCTGGGAGAACCTCTAGTCCTTGATCTCGCAATGCTTTCATTCATAAGTCTTTCATACACTGTTCTTCATCAAAACCTTCAGTTCCTCTGCTTGATTTCTTTTAGTGAGTTCATATCAGGCTGGTAATCTTGTGATTCTCGATACAATGACTGGTTGTTCTGTATTTTCTTTCTTTCTTGGAATCTTCATGTTCTTCCTCATGTTTCTCTTTAGCTTCTTGGGTCCATGGAGTTTCTTATAGATTCCATGCCCTAAATATTCCACTTCTTTCTTTCATCATAGAATCACGGATGTGGATGGACAACCAAGGATACTTTTAGGCTTCTTCTAAAGTCAAACTGGACACGTACTGCTTTTCATGGCTGCTACCATGGATATATACTTCATCATCTTCAATGGATCATAGGATTAGCTCCCTCCTAATCCTTGCTTTATGTATGAGTGCATGTTTTTCTTTTGAAAGTATAATCGACTCTCTCCATCTAGGAGAGTCCACGCTTCCGTCGGCATCCTTATTTCTTTCTGCAAAGTGTCACATATATATTTCCAATTTTATCTTGATTGCTAACTTTATGTCTTTACTTCTTCTAGGTTTCTTCAAGATTGATTCTAATTTTGGCTTATCTTGTAATAGCTTCCACATGAGCTGTTACCAGGGGTTGTTGATGTGCTTCATCCTTTCATGTGTATTGCCTTGTTTTATAGTCATAGCAATTCTTATCTTGTTGTTCTTCCATAGGTATAGTTTCATTTCTAAGAGATAGATATATAAGATATGTACCGAAAACATGTTATGTACAAGAACTATGAAGAGTATTGTTACCTTATCTTAGAAGAAGAAGTTTGTTTTGTCCTGCTTGGTCTTATTTGTAGGTTCCTTTTCTTTGGCAACTGATGCTTCGTGTTTCTCCTTCCTTTTCTTTAGCTCAGAACAATGATTCTTGTAGTGACCATACTTTCGACAGTTGAAGCATTGTATTTCTAACATATCTTTCTTTTGATTTGGCTTCTTCCTTGAGCCAAACTTCCTTTTGTTTCTGAAGTTCTTGAATCTTGTTGTGAAGGCTTGATCATCGTACTTCTTTTGGGGTTTCTCTTTTGCACTGATCCTTGATTCCTCTTGAGCAAAACAAGTCCAAAGTTCTTCAAATGTAGGATACTCCTTCCTTGTGTTCATGCTTGCGGCAAATGCATCCCATGTCTTGGGAAGGCCATTGAGTATTGTATTTACCAGTTCCTTCTCTTAGATGATCTCTTCAATAGCTTGTAGTTGATCTCTTAACTGAGAGATCCTCACAAAGTATGATGTTATGTTGTCGTCATCATTCATCTTCATGTCACAAAACTCATTCTTCAGACTCATTACTTGTCCAATGTTTTTGACTGAGAAGAGGTTTGTTAGGGCATCATACATCTTCTTCGATGAGTCAAGATGGGAGATGTAGGGTATCAAGTGGTATTTTATAGAGTCCACTATGATACTCATGGCATTGATGTCACCGTCTTTGAACTTCTCCATAATTGCAACGTTCTGTGGTTCCTTCTCTTTTCCTTCTTCAAACTCTGGTTCCACGATCTTTTCTTTCACGATATCCAACACTTTATTCTTGGCAAGGATGAGGTCAATCCTTGTCTTCCACACTCTGAAGTTAGAAGCTCCAACTAACTTGTTTTCTGACTTCATAGAGTAATTCATGGCTGCTTTGACTTGGTCAACCCTAGATTTGACCAAAAACTCAAACTTGACGTCTTGTCTTGCTGAGAGTACCAGGAGATGTGCTAGGCTAGGGTGCACTAGTCTATCTAAAAATTAGGTCAATCTCTTCACTTAAGGTGCCTCAACGAGAGGGTTAGAGTTTCTGCAACTACACCTGCTAGTAACCCTAGCAGCAGTGCTTTGGTGACTGCTCCTGCTAGAAACCCTAGCGACAGTTCTTCAATGAGCTTAATATCCTTATGGCTATGCTCCCTTCCAGTGGTTAGACTGAATGAAGGAGGTGTCGGCCCATAACCTGTTATAATATAATGGATTTGCTCGTTTTACCATAGACAATATCACTATTGTCACCCAACCATAGGCCGAAGCCACCCTCCGAGCACCTTAACCTTGGCAGAGAATCACTTTGGAAGAAAACCCTAGGCTAGATAGCTACACAAGGGATAGCGCACCTTTCTCCAATGATAGCGCACCAAACAAGAGATGATCAGATAGTCCAAACCATAACCAAGAGATATTCCAAGCCAAAACAGAATCTGCTAGCTACAGCAACTGCAACGACAACTCTCCTCCAAACCTGCACACAAAACTGGCTAACTGCAGTGCACACAAGTGAGCTCTGCAGTTTTGAGAATGTCTGCCAGAATGAAGACTGGCCTCCTGTATTTATACTAATTTTGGCTAACTGCCTAGGCTGACTTCTCATTCTGGGTACCTATTTACTCAGTATATAATATTTCTTGTGGCCTACTTCTTCTCTTGGAGGCTAATAACCTAATACAAATTATCCTCCTGAGCCGACTTGTCTTCTAGGGTTATTAGTCAACTCATTAGGGTTTCTTCTTGCTTCCTGTAGTATTCTATTCTCGTTAGGTTTACATGTAAAGGTAAATACCTCCCGCAGCTACCATAATATCAACAGGATTTTTGTTCCAAAACCTGTGTGCTTGTAGAGAATCCGATGTTATAGTGGTGTATTTTTTTAAAATTTATAATATTAATTTTATATTTTTTTAAAATGATCAAAGTCAACATATCCCTGAAATTACAACCTCATTTGTTCGTGCAAACTAAAAGGGTCTTAACATGATAAAAACAAATTATTTTATTTTTAGATCATAGATATTGGTCTCTGCTCTGGTGTGGAATATAACTCATTCGAGAAATGGTTAAGCCCACAAAAAGTTATAGCAGAAATAAGAGAGGTATGTATTTTAGGATTTTGATATATGCGATGAAAAAATAGATTAAAAATAGTAAAAAATATCAATTTAAAAAAAAAATGTATATTTGGAATCTGCATAGACAACTCTATCTATGTTTGTAGTTTCATCATCAACTGAATTGTTTATCCTATTGAAAAATAACGTCAAAGACAAAGATATAGAGAGGTATTCACAAAAATGAAGGATTTTATCAATTTGCAGACCGAACCACTAGGTTTGTCATCCCGAACCTAAATCAGAGGAAGCCAAGTCAGAATACACATTGTCAATCTCGCCCAAAATAAATTGAATTCAAAAGAGCATGAATGCATTTTAATAGCACTCACGCGTTCCTAATAGAACACACGCATTATAGGAACGCACACATGTTCCTAAGAGGGAAAATACACTTTTATAAACTATTTTTTCTTTATCATTCACCCAGCCCTCTCTCTCTCTCTCTTCCCCCCATGTATGTCTCCCTCTTGCTCTCCTTCTCACACTCCTATACATGGTAAGAACTAGACATGGCAAGACTTAGACATCACAAGACATGTAAATACCTATACCTAGACCTCTCCTTGACATGTGTCAAATTCTCACACCCACTCCCTCTCTATCTCCCCCTCCCCTCCTC
>SNQJ01S0035549.1:41160-90546 GCA_010110895.2 Picea sitchensis | reverse complement strand
AAAAAAAAAAAAAAAAAAAAAAAAAAAGTTCAAAACCCACTTGGGCAAATAGATTGGGCGCAACCCCCTTTCTTAGGGATCCTGGTCACCTGGTCACCTCCATGTGGCCCTGTGCCATGCACTGGCCCCTGGTCGCATAAATGGCCATATGGCCCTAGTCCTTAGCCCATGCGCTCTAACTGGTGGTTTAGCCCCTGGATTCCTGGCTCTCAGTCCCGTGTGTGGCCATGTGGCCTCGGGTTCCAGCGTCCACCCATGAATAAACTGTTTAAGCCGCCTGGGAATAAGCCGATGGTTAAGCCCTTGGTCGACGGGCTAGCCCGACTGACCAGGGCTTAACCCTACCTCCACACACAAACCATTGTATACCAGATCATATGTTGAGTAGATGGGTCCAAGGGATAACCGCTTAACAATCCGCTAATCCGATGGGCATATGTTGCAGTCACATGTTATAGCCACAAGCTAATCCAAACTGAAACGAGCCTTGCGCCAAAGGAATAAGGTTCCGGTTCAGAGTATTAGTCGTATGGTAGTGTTTCCGTTGGGGGTCGGGGCTTGACCCAACCCCTTTTCTCCGTCCAATCAACATAACACACAACTTAAATACATACGACACCCATAACGATTAAGAAACATCTGGTAGGTGGGCTAGTAGCCCGGCCTATGTGAAATCTTGGTGCCCCAATAGGTCACAGGTTCGAACCCGGTGAACCCAACAAATTTTTCCAAACACTATAATCAATAAATGGGTGCCACATGGCAGCCTATGTCTGGGCCACATGGCACCTCACCATTTGTCGAATACCAATGCCACATGTTAGTTGTCTGCCCAAGTGTTTGCCACTATACCTGCCATGTGTCGTACAACCTTGCCACTGTACCTTCCACATGTTGTACGACTCTGCCACGTGTCACCCCTGCAGTGGTGACACGTGCCACCCTCTGATTGGTCCACTTTCTGACACGTCATCAGTATGTACCCTGTCTATGTCATTGTACGGTCAGCTACCACATGTCATCTCCAGACACTGCCATGTCAACATCCACGTACCCCTTCCACATCACCTGTACGACCGTACGACCTGTACAGTCAACTACCACGTGGCACTGTACAGTCATCAAAATTTTGTTTGTTTGTCAAAATGAATAGATCGCAATATTTGGAGCATACGATGTTCGTTTGAGCCTGTTCAAGTTGCATTGGGTTCATAACATCGAGGTCTACACACACGTCTATTTTGAAAAGATTCTGAGTAATCTTATTTTTAGGCCTTTTTGAGCCCTATCTAGCTTCTGGATTCAATTATGGATCACATGCTCAACACTTAGCCACATTTTGGTTAGAATCATGGACATAATCCTTCAGTCACATAGGTGAAGGGTTTGAAGGAGGCACCCTCCTTCCACAAAGTTCAAACCCTGTATTCCCGCGAAGGTAAATTCAATAGGTTGGTAGGACTTAAGTATTCCAATTAACTCTACCCCGACTCTCTCACATTACAAGGTCAATCCTTGGGAAAATTTCCCTTAGGAAATTTCCAGCCAGTGCAAAGACCATAGCTTATACTTAGACTCACTTACAAACCCACGTCCCATAGCTCTCTAGCTACTAAGATGAGGCAATAAACATGGGTTCACAGAAAACAATAAACATTTATACCTTAATCATTCAATACATATTTTAGTCACAGACATGTATATTCAATCATCATTTCAATTCTAGTATGCAGGTATAAGAATACTTATCACGAAAACCAGATGATGAAGCAACCACTAAGAGGGGTTCATGTTTCCACCCAATCGTAGGCACAACCACTCCTAAACGGATTTACCACTGGTCACTGCCTAGCTAGACCATGATGCTCTGAGAGAGAATATTTCTTCTTGCTTCACGTTAGTCAAGGATGAAGGTTACTCTCCTCCTCCCACAGGAACTTAGCACAACTGTTTTCTCTCTACCAAGCAAGGGGGTCTGTAACAAGTGCTTCCAAAGTCACTCGCCTTCTCTGTAGCCCCGTTTATCAACTTGGACTAAAAACACTTCCAGTAGCTTCTTGCATCCAAAACAAATTTGTTTCTCAGTTCTCCTTTGAACCCGAGAGTTGTTAGCGCTCTTCTATCTTTTGGGAGATTCGTCTCTCAACTCTTCTCCCTCCCAGATCTTCCTCTTCCCACAAATCCCTTCCTTTCTTGTCTTCCTTAGCAACATTGTGTGGGTCTGAATCCCTAGCTCGTGGTCAGGTCAAGAATCCTTATAGATGGATACTCTTCCCATCTCCTCATTAACTCTTCAGGAGGCTTTCACAACTACCAGCCTGCCTGGTAATTTATTTCGGGGTCAAAGGATTGTTCTAGGTCTAAGAAATTAAATCCAGTAAGGTACTAGTTTGGTGGGGGTCATCTCAACCATTTCTAGTTCCCCTCACCATCTCTCTCATATCATCATGCTCTATCTTGGCAAACCCCCCTTTCAGCGGCTATGCAACACTATCAATTTTTAATTAATAACAAAAATACATAAATTTCCTTTTATAATAAAAGGTTCATCAAATCTAACATTCACACATATTCAATCTACCGCAATCTTTTGGCAAGTTATAGTTATATTTACAATTTGGGGGAAACAAGGGTATTACAATCCCCTCCCCCTTAAAGGAACATTGTCCTTGATGTTCTACCTGCAGATGTGCTTTGTATGTACAAAAGTAAACAAAAATGGGTATGCGTGTTTCATGGCATCCTCCAATCCCATGTAGCTTCATCTGGACCAAAGTGTTTCCACTGCACCTTGACATGTGAAATGGTTATGTTCTTAAGTGGGATTTCCTTCCTGTCTATTATGCATTTTGGTTATGGAATGAATTATCCCTCTGGTTTCACCTGCATCACATACTAATCAATTATATGATTAAAATCATGTACATATTTATTTAGTAACGAAACATGGAAAACATTATGTGTCTTCACTGTGGGAGGAAGTGCTAGTCTATATGCTACAGGTCCCACTCTATCCAAAATTTTAAAGGGTCCATAATACCAAGGTGCCATCTTGGCACAGGCTCCCATTCTCAAGGAGATTTTCTTGGGTCTAACTTCGAGATACACACGATCCTCTGTTTTGAACTCTCTAGGAGTCCTTTTTTTGGTCTGCATAGATTTTCTATCTATCCTTAGCTATTTTTAGATTTCATTTTATCTGAAATACTTGTTTCTCCATTTCTTTTACCATATCTGGTTCGATTTTAATTTTGTCTATTGGGTTATCCCAGTTGATTGGAATCTTGCATTGTCTACCATAGAGGGCCTCAGAAGGGCTTGTCCTCAATGAATCGTGATAGCCATTGTTGTAGGAAAATTATACTAGTGGTAGGTAGTCTTCCCACTTCTTGGGTTGATGCATCACATGCATCCTTAGCATGTCCTCTAACAAACGGTTTACCCTCTCCGTCTGTCCATCGGTTTGAGGGTGATAGGTTGTACTAAATAAAAATTTAGTTTCAAAACCAACAAATAGAGATTTCCAAAAGTTTGAAGTAAATTTAGTATCTCGGTTGGATATGATTTTCTTAGGCATGACATGCAGTCTAAATATTTCTTTCATGAAAATACTGGAAATATTTATTGCCTTGCAAGTTGACTTTACAAGAATGAAGTGAACAACCTTGCTCAGTTTTTCCACAATTACCATGATGGTGTCATTCTATTTGGTTGATCTTGGTAACCCTGTGATGAAATCCATGGAGATGGTTTCCCATTTCCATTCTGGGATTTGTAGGGGTTGCAACAACCCTGCTAGATGTCAGTGCTATGAATTAACTTGCTGACATTCTAGACATTTGGTTAAGCAATCAACTATGTCATTTTTCAGTCTGGGCCAATAAAATAGTTTCCTAGTGCCTGTGATCATCTTCTAATAACCAGAATGACCAATATATGGTCTTTTGTATAGTTCATCCATTATGAACCTCTTCAAGTCATCACAATTTGGAATATACAACCTACCTTTGTAAGTTAGTAGGCCATCATTCAGAAATTGATAACCCTCATACTTCATCCCTATGGGCTCTTGATCTAAGTATGATTTCACAGTCTTGAAAAATGCATTTGTTTTTTGTGTACTTTTTCTTTGATATGTTTGATTTCAAAATCAAACTCACTAAGGAGAGCCATCCATCTAGCTTGTCTAGCATTGAGATTTGGTTGATCAAACACATATCTCAACCCACTATGGTTTGTCATAAGAACACATGTTTTACCTGGGAAGTAATGCCTCCACATTTTTAAAGCATGTACTATGACAACTAATTCTAGATCGCGGGTCACATAATTGTTTTCATGCTCATTTATTTTTTTGGATTCGTAGCAAATTACATGTCCTTCTTGCGTAAGGACTCCTTCAATCCCTTCCTTGCAGACATCTGTACATGTAAGGAAGTTCTTGTTTGGGTCTGCAATCTTCAGCATAGGTGCATTGGTTAGAAGGTATTTCAACTCTTGGAATCTCTCTTCAAATTTTGATGTCCAAATGAATTTAACTCCCTTTTTCTGAAGGGAGGTGATTGAGAAACTAATCTTGGAAAAACCCGTTATGAACCTCCTATAGTATCCTGCTAGGCCCATAAAGGATCTAATATCAGATACATCCTTTGGGGTAGGCCAATCCATAATGGATTTGATCTTGTCGGGATCAACTGCTACTCCTTCTTTAGAAATAACATGGCCTAGGTAATGGATTTGTTTATGGAAAAATTCACACTTACTAAAATTAACATATAGTTGATGTTCTCTTAGCACTTGAAGCACTAGCTTGATATGTTATTCATGCTCTTCCCTATTCTTATAATAGATTATGATATCATCAATGAAAACCAATACGAAACTGTCCAAGAACTTATTGAGTACATTATTCATTAAGCACATAAAGGTGGTTGGTGCATTGGTAAGCCCAAATGGCACCACCACAAATTCATAGTGACCATATATTATCCTACACGTTGTTTTGTGGATGTCTTCATCCTTAATTTGGACTTGATGGAAACAATAATACTTCGAACAAGCAACAATGAACACGCTAGAAAGATACTATGTTGTTGCTAGAATTTCCCCTGTGGTAGTTGATGTTGTCGTTGCTGTACTAACTCCGGTGGTCGGGAATGCATTCAATGGTATGATTGCAATTGACACATTATGCTCCTTCTCCTTGACTAGCTTGTACAACTCGGATTTCATTTCTTTCATTTGAGCATTCTTCTCCATGATCAACTTTAACATCTCCTCTTGTTGGCCTTCAGTCTCTGCCATCTCTTTAGCCCGTGGATCTTCAGTAGCAGAGATTTTGAGTTGTTTCCTCAGAGAAGCTATGTCAACATTTTTCCTTTTGATCATTTCTTCCACTTCTTTGATATTGGCTGGATCATACCCAATTTTGAGCACCAGTTCTTCCAAGGACTTAATTTTGTTATACTTTGCCAGAGATGACACCTTCTCCAACTTCAACGGAGTCTGGACATTGTTCAACGAAACCTGTAGCTTTGCTACGGTCATGGAGGTGTTCGCCAAGGTGGAGAAAATCATTTCTCCAGTCTGTTTATGTAGGTCCATCTGATCAGCCGGATGTACTTCTGCAACATCAAACTCGAAAGTTTCCCTTTTATAATAAAAATTTTCTTTGGGATGAGGTACCTGTGCCTGGAAGTAGGCCATGTGCATTCTCCCCTTCTCTGTATCAAAAGAAAATAGTAATATGTGTTGGGTTGTGGATGTTTGTTTCCAAAACTAGGCCTAGGTACTATTTATCAGCATCTCATTTTTCTTCTTAATCAGGTTGTATTTCTCAAAGAGGTTCAGTCCTGTAGGCTCCTATGTAGCTCTGGTTATTAATGTTGTATCACCCTGCTTCTTTGACGAGGAGGTGGACATCGTCTGCTGGCTTCCTGAGGAAAATGGAGAATGCTCGCCTTCCATGACGGTAGTAGATTGAGTCTCTTCTCCACCAGACCTGTCAAGTGTATGACTAGTCTTGGGCGTTTTTATATAAACCTGGAAGTCATCTGCCGAGAGTTCAGTGACCAAGGGAGATACCTCTTTCCTGGGTATTTTCTCTACTGGCGCCTGAGGAGTATTAGTCGGTGAAATACTGGCAAAAGGGGGGTGTTGATCAGTATCTTTCAGAGTGTTCTCCTCCCACTCGGTCTGGTTCATGAACTTTTTGATTTCTGGTTTGGGAACATGAGCACATCGAGAGTTTTTGTTCCTTAGTCTGGTTTCTGCAATGACACCAGATGGATCGTAATTCCATGGGAAACTTTGCTTCAACTTCATCTCCAGTAACAACTTGTTTTCTTCTTCTCCTGCCGCTCTACTATTGCAGATGAAAGATCCTATCTGCCCCTTGATCCTCAGTTGTTGTTTCTTTTTGAACGACACAAAGTGAATATTGTCTGAGTTTATCATCTGTCAGATATGTTCTAGAGCGAATATCCTGATAGGTAGGAACTTGGGCAACTTATATTGTGGAAGCTCACAACCATAGACTCTGATCTCTGTGTGATCCTAGTAGAGGTACCAGTCACCGGTTTTGGCAAGGTTCGACAGGTGCAGGAGCCTCTGAACCTCTTCATTAATCCTAGGTTCCTTTTGTCCACTCAACATTCTTACCACTGGGTGGTAAAATTGATCAATGAACTGTTTAAAACTGAACTCCAGTGAGTTCTTTCTCGGTAAAGATGTCCAAGAGGTGACAACTTGCGGATGGCCGTCCTGGTCCAGTTTTTGCATGGAAAATGAGAACTTCTCTGCTTGAAATAAAATGAGCATGTAAGCTAATATGGAAGAATATCGGAACATGCCTTCTGTAGGAAACTTGAAAAGTTGCTCGTGAATATTATTGGCCAGAAACTGACTAAAATTAAACTGGATGGTGGCCTTCTCTTCGGTGGAGAAAAGGGACAAGAAACCGAGGATGGGTTTTTCCACCCATTCATTTGAATAATACCCGAGAAAACAACACAGGGATGAAATGACTTGATTACCTTTTTTTTTGAGAACATGGAGGACTGATAAGGGGGATTTTTCTTGGGGAATTGGGCACTCTCAGGGAGGAAAAGTTCGAAAATTTGCGCTCTCTGGGGAAAATATAACTTCTGGTACAATTTGGTTAATATTTCAATGGTGAGAGGGGAAAGGGATTTTGATATAGGAATTTGCATCATCTGGTCATTGGTTTCAGCTGTAATGGTGAACATGGTCTCTTTAGATGATGAGATGATATCTCTCTGATTGGGAAGATAGTGCGCCTGACACTTGAGGGCGAACTCGGGGAAATGATGAATTTGGGGAAAAATATACAGTGGAATATTGGACTCCCAAAGTCCAATCTCATCACTCTGGTCTAGGAAAGTGTCTCTGAACCATAAGAAAAATTCGACAAAATCGAATTCGCATTTAGGCTTTGAAATTAGGTAATCTTTGTCGGCCAGAGGGATCTGATCAATATCGACGGGGGGCAAGAGAAATGGATTTTCATCGATCTCTGAATGTTTGGACTTTGGCACCATCCCTTCAACTGATACCTGCAAAAGTATGAAAAAGAATGACTATGATGTCCAGAGGTTAATGGCGGTTGAAGGTGAAAGGGATAAGAGGACGATTATTTCAACGACGCGTGGATCATGAATGGTGAAGAAAAGGTGAAAAACAGGATTATCTGGGCGAATGAGTATTCGTTAGGGTTTGGGGGACAAGTGAATAGGTTTAACAGATAGGTTTGGCCGCATTGATTGGCCACTAGATATCTCGAGGATGAGGTGGAGGGTAGCATATTGGTGACGAATTGCATGAGGATTATGTGGAGGATAGGGATTGGGCTATAAGAAGATGAGATGTGACGAGTGAGTGGGGAAAAAGGTACACTGACAGAGCAATGGCACACGACTTGCGAACGACGGTAGTGGTGTGTGACGTCATGTGTCGGAGGTGGTATGGAAAATCTGGTATGGCGGTTTATCTGAGGGGGGGGTAGGCGGTAATCAGTTTGGAGCAGGGTGGGGTCCGAATTAACATAATTGTGCCACGTTAGGATGGGGCCCACCGAGGAATACCACCATATCAGACCCCCCCGGTTAAAGGTAGAGCGATCGAGGGGGTCCGGTATTACCTTTCGGCTGTAGATCTGAGCGTTGTTTGCTCATCCATTGATCTCAGTGCACCCTTTAATCATGGAGCATGCATCACATTTCATTGCGGAAACTTAGGATAGTGCCATTTTGTGGGTTTTTTGCGTTGCTTCTTTTTATTTTGCCACCAAGGGGTTAGAACACAACCTTCTAACATCAAAACAAAGAACCTCATCCAACTTTATGCTTGTTTTATTGAAAGGAAAATAAACTAACCTATGTCCTAATCTATTTACCTAACATATTTAACCCAGATTAGATTGTTGGGCTAAAAATTACTCTACCCTAGGGCTATTTGATCAAGTTTAAACAGTTTGATCAAATTTATTCACTAACTAACCTATCTACTTGGCTTAGATTAAACAATTTTAGCCAAGCTTTATTCACTAATCCTATCAGCATAAATTCAAAAAGACTTGACCATGGTTAGACTGTATGGATCAAGCCATTCTTATTGCATGGGGCCTTATTATTTTTCTTTTATACCCTCTTTTATTCTTTTTTTTTTCTTTCTTTTTCTTTTCTTTCTGTTTTCTTTATTTTTCTTTTCTTTTCTTTTGTAAATAATTTGCAGAATGAAATATTATTTACAACCAAAAATACAACAAGAGTAAAAATTTCCAGTCACTAGTTGATCCTATGAAACATAGGGTTATAACAGTGGCTCCACTTGGGGATGGTGCTCTCCTTGTGAGGTGCCAAGAACCTGCTTCCTGATGCCTGTAAATTTTTTCTCCATTGTTGATTCTGCTACCCGATTTGTTTTATTTTGAAATTTTGATGGCACTGGTTAGTGGCTTAGGGCCTTCTCTGCGGGCTTCAACCATTTGATCAACATCACCCACACATAACCTGAATGTAAAAGAAATGGTTTGTACAGTGGAAATGGATTACTAAGATCTTTATTGGGGTGGTAAATAATGCTTCAACATCCTGCCATTTACAGGTCCACCTGGCAGGTCTGTTCCATCGCTGTCTTTGAGAAAAAATGTGTTATTTCCTCTAAATGCCTGAATGATGTAAGGGCCTTTCCACAAGCTATCAAACTTTCCATGTTTACCCTTATCCTCATTTCTGGAATCCCACTTCAACACCAAATCACCCAACTCAAAATCGTCCTCTTTAGTTCTCTTGCCATAAATATTTTTGATACCTTCCTGGATAACCTGAGTCTTGTTATACACTTCTTCTCTAGACTGTTGCAACTTGATCATCTGATTTATTCTTCTTTGGGTATCATTTGGCTCTGCTTGCACTTTCTGCAACAGTTTCATAACAGGGACCCCCAAAGAAGAAGGAAAAATTGCCTCAGTACCATATACCAAATAGTATGGGGACATACCAATTGATCTTTTGGTGCTTAGTCTATCATCCCAGAGCGCATGAACAAACTTATTATGCCAGGACTTCGTGTTCTCTTGTAGCGTTTTCTTAATGATATTCACTAGACTTTTATTTGAGGACTCAACCAACCCATTTCCCTTAGGGTAATAAGTTGTTGAGTGTCCCAAAGTAATGTGGTACTGGCTACAAAACTCTATAAGTATTTTGGATCTGAAGGCCACTGTATTGTCGGTTATGATTTTCCTAGGGCATCCAAAACGAGACAAAATATTAGTTTCCAAAAATTTAATGATGACAGAGTCAGTGGCTTGCCTGCATGGTATAACTTCGATCCACTTCGTGAAGTATCTTGTGGTCGTGAGGGTCCACTTGTGTTGACTCGATGAGGGTGGATGTATCTCTCCAATAAATTCTAAACCCCATTGTTGGAATGGAGCTTCAACCGAGATGGGTTTCATGGGTAGAGGCAAAAGCTTCCTTTTACCTTCGAAAACCTAACATTTGTGGCAAGAGGTGACTTTCTGATGCACATCATCAAACAATGTGGGCCAGTAAAAACCAACTCTGAGAATCTTTTTAGTTGTGGTATTCCAACTTAGATGTCCGCCACAGTCCCCTACATGGAAATCCTACGATACCCTGTCAACTTCATCCTTCAATAGGAAATTAAGAAAAATACCTCCAGGGTCTTTCCAATAAAGGTTTCCATCTAGAATACAATATTTCAATGCTTTCAGTTTAATAAATCTGGCTTTGGTCTTAGTTAGACCAGGAGGAGCTTGTAAGTTATGAAGTACAAAAATGAGTTTTGTGTACCAAGGAGAGTTTAAGAATACCTCTTTTACATTTAGAGTTGCCTGCTCTTCCTGTTCATCAACTGCAACCAAAAAATTAATGTCTAAAGCATGAAAATTGTATTCAACCACTAGTTTGGCCAAACCATGACCTTTGATCAGTTTAGTGGGTTTTATTTCTATATCATATTCTAGAATAACAACAATCCACTTTCCTCTCCTACCATCTGGATTATCCTGAGTCAGAATATCCTTTACCACAACATTCAGACATAGGAAATTGTGTGAGAATGGATAATATAGACCCTGAAATATTTTATGGCCTTTACCAGGGAAAAATATTGCTTCTCCATTATATTGTAGTTCAACACAACATCTCTCAAATATTTACTGAAAAAGGCTATGGGCTACTCGTACCCTTCGCTATTTTTCTACAATAGTACTGCTGCAATGGTATGTTCAGATGCAAAAGAGAACAAAAAGAAATCTTTGGTGTAATCTGGACTGATCCAAACCGGGGCTTGTGTGAGTGCATGTTTCACTTTCTCAAATGATTGTTTAGACTCGGTGTTCCATCTTATTTTGGTGTCTTTTTTCAGCATATTTGTGATGTTCCCGAGAAGTTCGACCAAGTTGGGTGTGAATCTTCTTAGGAAATTTTTTTTGCCAATGAATGATTGCAATTATTTGATGTTCCTAGGGTGTTCCACTTTCTGGATGGCCTCTATTCTTCTGGGGTCTATTTTAATTCCATATTTATAGATTATATGCCCCAACATCTTGTCTCCCTCTAAACTGAAAAGGGTCTTCTTGGGATTCAATGAAATCCTGAATTTTTTGCATTTCTCAAACACTCGTTTGAGATATTGTAAATGTTCCTCGTCATTTTTGGAGTAGACAGTCACGTCATCTAGGTATATGACTATAAACCTTCAAAGATCGTCCACAAAATCAATATCCATTACTCTTTGGAAAGTGGCACCATCATTCATCAAACCAAAGGGAATTTTCACATACATGAAAGTTCTCCACGGTGTGGTGAAGGTTGTTTTCTCCTGGTCATCTAGGTGAACAAGGACTTGGTTATAACCTGAGAAACCTTCTAGTAAGGAGATCCTACTAGCCCCAACTACCTTTTGTAAGATGTGGTCCATTTTAGGAAAAGGATAATTGTCTTTGAGAGAAACCTTGTTCGGGTTTCTGAAATCAATGCAAAGCCTAATTTTGCCAGTCTTCTTTCTGGTAGGAACCAGATTAGAAACCCATTTGGAAAATCTCAAGGGGACTATAATTTTGGCATCATACATCTTTTTAATTTCCTTTTCTATTAGGGGAAGTAACTTGGGATTGATTCTCCAAAGTTTTTTCCTAAAAGGTTTGTGTTATTCTTTTATTGGAATTCTATGTTGTATGATACTTGTGTCATAAGATTTTAAATCCTCATAACCCCAAGAAAACACATCAACATATTCCTTAAATAGTTCAATGTATTTGCGTTTTTGCTCAGGGGTTAAAGATTTGGAAAGTTTTATCATCTTGGGTTTTTCCTCTGTTCCTATGTTACACTCTTCGACCTCTTTACCACTAGCTTCAATCTTAGGCTTTTTTGCTACATCGTTAAAATCAAACAGGTCTTCTAATGGGACCAAACCTCTAGGGTAAAACAATTTTTTTCAGATGCAAAACATCAAAGTCTTCATCATTTTTATTCATTTCATCTAAATCTACTTTATTTACACTATCATTTTCAAACACTGATTTATTTACATTGTCATCATCATTCTATAAATCTATATTTGCACATTCAAAATCATTCTTACACTGTAGGAAGTCCTCAATTTGATCGTCATTGCCAAATACCTGGCAGTATATGATGTTATCTGGGATGGTTGGTCTGCACTTCACCTCTACTGTGTATTGGTGATTTGGTTTAAAAGGTATTTTTCATGTAGCTACTGATGTAGCCAATCCATCTACCAGTATGTTCTGGCCTCTGGGCATTACTTGCAAGTCGATTTTAGTGAAACATTCTAAAAAATCTAAAACAACATTTCTATAGGCTCTGAGTCTAAGATTATTAGTTGAATATTCACCTTTAATTTGTTTAATAACCAATTCAGAATCACCTCTTACCATAATCTTTTTGGCACCAACCTTCTTCAGTAGTTTCAGGCTGAGCATCAAAGCTTCATACTCAACTATGTTGTTAGTGCATTGGAAATTCAGTTTGTAAGAGTGGCTCTCTAAATACCTTGAATTGTGATTATGCAACCAAACTCCAACTCCAACTCCCTCTTTGCTCACATCTCCATCAAAATCCATACTCCAGAAATATGATGGCAGTTCCTCACTTTCTACTGTTGCAGTGTTTCTTACCTCAGTGATTGCTTTATCTTCTTGTGGGCCAGGTGCATCATCTCGCAACTTAGCAATTCTATTATCCAGGTCACCATCATTGTACAATATGAATGAATCCAGATCAAAGTGTGCAGAGTATAATGCGTAGTTATGTGGTTTTTCCTGATTGCTGACCATATACTTCATCAAAGTCTCTTTGTACAGTCTTCTTTGTTGTCTAAATACTGGGATAGTAGCATAAGACATATCTGATTGCAAAGTGCCTTTCAACTTAGCTCTCCAAGATCTAGATAACACCATACCATATTTCGGGGGAATGTCTGCAACCACGATATCCATCACCATACTTTTTGCTGCTATTTGAGCTAGGGTGATACATAAATATTTAATTATCCCTATACATTTGACCTTGCTAGAATCGAAAGAATGCAAGTGCTTGTAGGGTCTAGTGACATCAAACCCCAACTTCTCCATCACAGCTTTGGGCATCAGGTTGTGAGAGGCACCGGAATCAAGCATAGTGTTGTGTAATGTTTTGTCATGGATATTTAGACTGGTATAGAAAGGGGGAACAACATCGTTATCAGTTTGTCCATCTACTTCAGGACCAAACAATAGCTCGGTTTTATCATCAATAATATTTACGGTGTCTGAATGTGTTCCTGATCCAATATTCAATGCCTTTGTACTTGTCTCTGGTTCAATGCTTAATTCTTTAATCACCTGCGACCTGTAATCATTTTTGCTCATCAGTTCAGACAGGGGAATAAGAATTTTCAATTTGGCTAGTTCCCCTTCTAGGATGAAAGTAGTGGAAGTCTTGCTTTGGCTTTGCACTTCTGGTTTTTCTGTCATAGTTCTTTGGGCATAAGTATTTGGCTGACTAGTAGATGCGACCTCGGTTTGATTTGATCTTTGCGAAATTTCAAGGTTTTTCTTCGCAGAAGATTCAACATTATTCTTCTCATGGACTTTCTTGAGATCTGAGGTTTTCTTGGCCTCAGTCGTTTTCTTCGTTTCAATAGCCTTCTTTGTAGGATTATCGTTAGTCTTCTTGCTTTAAGTTATATTATCTGTGCACCTCCATTAAATCATTCTCAAAGGCCTGTTGTTATGTTTCCTCTTCCTCCTCATTCATGTTTGTTTGCGAGAGGAGAAAAATATTATGTGCTTCCCGAGTAAGAAAAATGGAGTCATCATCGTGAACACCCATGAGGTTTATGAGAGTATCATCCAACTCTTTGATTACCTCTTCCCCATAATCAACGTAGTTCTCTTGAAGAGGTGGCCTAATATTTTGATCATGCCCCCTTTGCTCTCTTTGATCTCTCGGATCTCTCTGATCTCTCTGTCTAATCTGTGGAGGGTTCCTTCTAAAGTTTGGATTTCTGATTTGAGGGGCAGACTGATTTTCTCTGGGTGGATTCCTATTAGCGATGGTTAATATTTCCATCATTATCTCCATACTTATGACTATGGAATCTAGTTTAGCATCTAAAGAAGACATGGAAGGCTCTTGTTTGATTGTAACCCTTCTCTTTGTTCTTTGCTTGGTTCTTCTGGCTAGTATATTTGCTTCTACGCTTACTACAATTTTTTGCATGTCTTCTAGAGTGACAAAATTCCTTTCCCTTAGTTGATATGACATATAAACATCAAATCCATTAGGGAACTTGATCAAAGACAAACCTTGTGGGGGTTTAATATCAGTTGGAATTGCATTATAAATATTGTTGAAACGGATGCAGTAATCCTGCACTGTTTCCCCTTGATTTTGGTTGATATTCTCGTATTCTGATAAAATTTGAAGAGGATTTTTCTTTACCTGTCATCTATCAAGAACACCTGCTGGAAAGCAACAATTTCAACTATGGTAGCAGGGTGTAGCGCGTTGAACCATTTTTTGAATTATCTTGTCAAACTTTGTGCAAAAAGTCTCATATGGATGCCTACCTCATCAACTTCCCGCAAATCAAAATAATCATTCATCTTATCAACATGTTGTTGTGCATTCAGAAGACCAGTACCATGAAACTAAGGAAGTCTGGTTTGATAGTCCTGAGGCATGGCATGTAAAGGAGCAGCCAACACCAAGGGAGCATATCTTGCTGCCATGATTGGTGGAGGAGGTTGAACAACAACTTGTGTGATTGGAGGGGAAGTGAAAAAAGAAGTAGAAGAGGTAGGTCTAGGGGATGTAGAGTGAATTATTTGATGTTTGATGGAGGTTGTCGTGATAGTCAGGGCATAAATTTCTACAGACCGTTGAAAGTGAGCTTCGTAAAAATCCTGATCAATATTTGCTACTAGCTCTTCTAACTTGTCGAACTCTTGAAGGAAGCATTGATCAAATTCCATTCTGGGAGAAATTATTTCAGAGGTTCTAGGTTGTAGGATGGTTTCATATAGGATTGTCTCACTTACAAAGTTGTCGTATTTGGTTCTAAAAAGGATTTATTCAAAGGATATGTCAAACTCAAGATCCTGGATGGAAACCAGCTTCTCTGGGAGAGAATTGGACCTATAAAGAGGATTGTGACTCCCAGAATTTTCTAAAATGTTTTTCTTTCTGAGTAACTTTTCTGGATCGTCTACTACTGTCGCAGGTTCTGGATTGGGTGAGACCTAGTGTAAACATTTTTAGGAGCTAGAAGTTTTTCTTTTTAAGAAATCTAAAATAATATATACAAACTTTAACAACCTCTGAACATTATCTCTTTATAAGTTATATTTTATTATTCATTCAAAAATAAATTTTTCTTTATCTAGGGAAAATAAATCGTAGGATGAAAGTTTGTTCAGTTCCCTAGTATGGTCACCACTATGTTAACGCTCTGTAAATTCCCAGAGGTTGTTTGGGGTAGAAGAAATTTACCAGACGTAACTTTATCCAACCACTTCGAAACTGAGATCTAGCCCTTCCAGTTTCAGAGAGGGATCTCTCTGTAAGATTTAGATATGTTTCAGGTTTCAGATATTAGGCTAGTTAAATAGATATGACTATGTTTGTTTTATAAAATGGATGAAATATCTCTTACGCGTCCATTTAGATATGGGGTTTGTGTTAAGGTTTGAGATCCGAGAACAAATTTTATAAGGTTTCTTCACAGGGTAGGATAATGCCAATGTTGGATCCTTTATAATTTAAAGTGATGGATAACAAAAATAGATGAGATAATCAACTATAATAAAGAAGCATTCAAGAATTTCTTTATCACAATATCAAAAGACAAACATTTAGATATTTAAAATCTAGAAACAAAGTATACGAAGATAAATTATGCAACTTTAACTTCTTTTAAATGATCATATGTAGAAAACAAAATGATAACGAAGAAAGATAAACCATTCAACGAAGAGGAGTAAACATCACCAACAGTTAACACACATGAATCCTGTGAATCATCCCTTTTTATTATTGGTAGTTCTCTTAAAAAATAGTACAGTTTACAACTTGCTTGGGCGTAAAGATCAACCCTCAATACTTCGAAGTTTGAAGTATTTATAAGAAAATTTACAATTGATCCTGTCATTAATGATCAGGACGTGGTAGAATTTGAATCTAACTAACTAGATAAAAAAATACAGAATTGTAGGAACTGCTAATGATCTGTCAGATTTTCTTTGAGCTGATTTCGAAAATGATGTTGGTGAGTCATCAACTTGACTTTGACTTCTATGTGTGTTGATTTGTACATCCACATCATCTTCTATTCGATCAAGTCACACATGTCATCCCATCTCTTTTGAATGGGGATGTTGAATTTGAGTAGCCTTCGGTACAACTCATCTGTCTCTGTGTACTTAGTGAAGGTGGGTTTGGTGATGAAAATATACTTTATCTCTTGTTGAATACTTAGGTATAAACTCAGAGTTTCCAAGAATGATTTGCCCGTGATGTTGCCTTTTATGCCTGTGAAGTTGAACCCATCCTTCGCCACTGTGAGAAGCTTTTGTTTATAATTTGAGAGAGTAATCAACCTGTTATTGATCACAAATAAGCTTGGGAGACCTTTCTTCTGCAAAGATTTAGTTTTGCTGAAAAACCTCTGTACCGCGACATCCATTGCCTGAACTTTCTCCTCGAGTTGCAACATTAGTCCCCTCTTGGTCAAGACTCTCTTAACTTCAAGAATTGTTTTAGTCCTGTCTTGAATTTGCAGGGTTTCCAACTCTTCTTTTGATTTAGAATTTAAGAATTTGATTATCTCATTGGCCTCTGTAGGCATTTCTCCCAGTTCTCCCTTTATCTTGTCGATGGCCCGTTTGTCTCTCTTCACTAGATCATGTTGTTCAAACATGATTTGTATCAGTGGCCAAATATCTCTCACTGATTGATAGATGTCCATCCAAATATTTTCTTTAGCCTCTGACAGAGTCTTAGCCATGATTGTTTCTTTCTGCAGCTGTTGTAGTTCTTGTTTGAGTTTGTATGACTTATGCCTCTTAGTGTTGTAGCTGGCCTGGAATGTGGAATTCATGTTTTGGAGATTTTGAATCTCTTCTTGCAGTTTTCTAATTTTTGTCCCTTGCAGAGTCATATCTTCCATCGCTTTTGCCAATTGGTCTGTTGCATCTAGAGCTGTCACTGATGTTGCTGCTGGAATTTCCCATGTGGTAGTTGATGTTGTCGTTGTTGTACTGACTCCAGTGATCAGGAATGCATTCAATGGTATGACTGCCATTGGCACATTCTGTTCCTTCTCCTTGATTATCTTGTCCAACTCGACTTCCATTTTTTAAATTTGAGCGTTATGCTCCATGATCAACTTTAACATCTCCACTTTCTGGCCTTCAGTCTCTTCCATCTCTTTAGCCTATGGATCTTTAGTAGCATATATTTTCAGTTGTTTCCTCAGAGAAGCTATGTCATCATTCTTGTTTTTTATCAGTTCTTTCGCTGCTTTGATATTGGCCGGATCATACCCAATTTTGAGCACCAGTTCTTCCAGGGACTTAATTTTGTTATCCTTTGCCAAAGATTACACCATCTACAGCTTCAACTGAGTCTAGACATTGTTCAATGAAACTAGTAGCTTTGCTGCGGTCGTGGAGGTGTTCGCCAAGGTGGATAATTTTTTTTCTCCAGTCTGTCTATGTAGGTCCATCTGATCAGTTGGATGTACTTATGCAACATCAAACTCGGAAGTTTCCCTTTTATAATCATAAATTGCTTTGGGATGAGGTACCTGTGCCTGCAAGTAGGCCATGTTCATTCTCCCCTTCTCTATATCAAAAGAAGATATTAATTTGTGTTGGGTTGTGGATGTTTGTTTCCAAAACTGGGCATAGGTACTATTTGTTAGCATCTCATTTTTCTTCTTAATCAAGTTGTATTTCTCAAAGAGGTTCAGTCCTGCAAGCTCCTGTGTAGCTCTGGTTATTAATGTTGTATCACCCTGCTTCTTTGATGAGGAGGTGGACATCGTCTGCTGTCTTCCCGAGGAAAATGGATAATCCTCTCCTTCCATGACTGTAGTAGACTAAGTATCTTCTCCACCATACCTGTCAGGTGTATGACTAGTCTTGGGCCTTTTTCTATAAGCCTGAAATTCATATGTCGAGACTTCAGTGACCGACAAAGATACCTCTTTCCTAGGTCTTTTCTCTGCTGGCGCCCGAGGAGTATTAGTCGATGAAATACTAGTAGAAGGGGGGTGGTGATAGGTATCTATCAGATTTTTCTCCTCCCACTCGGTCTGGTTCATGAACTTTTCGATTTCTGGTTTGGGAACATGAGCATATGGATAGTTTTTATTCCTTAGTCTAGTTTCTGTAATGACACCAGATGGATCGTAATTACATGGTAAAATTTTCTTGAACTTCATATCCAATAACAACTTGTTTGATTCTTCTCTTGTCGCTCTGCTACTGTAGATGAAAGATCCTATCTACCGCTTGATCTTCAATTGTTGTTTCTTTTTGAACAACATGAAGTGAATATTGTTTGAGTTTATCATCTGTCCGATATATTCTAGAGCGAATATCCTGACAGGTAGGAACTTGGGAAACTTATATGGTGGAAGCTCACAACCATAGACTCTGATCTCTATGTGATCCTGGTAGAGGTACCAGTCACCGGTTTTGGCAAGGTCTGACAGGTGCATGAGCCTATGAATATCTTCATTAATCATAGGTTCCTTCTATCCACTCAACATGCTTACCACTAGGTGGTAAAATTGATCAATGAACTATTTAAAACTGAACTCCAATGAGTTCTTTCTCGGTAAAGACATCTAGGAGGTGACAACTTGAGATGGCCATCCTGGTCCAGTTTCTGCATGGAAAATGAGAACTTCTCTGATTGAAATAAAAGGAACATGTAAGCCAATATGGAAGAATATCAAAAAATGCCTTCTGTAGGAAACTTGAAAAGTTGCTTGTGAATATTATCGGCTAGAAACAGAATGAAATTAAACTGGATGGTGGCCTTCTCTTCGGTGGAAAAAATGGACAAGAAATCCAGGATGGGTTCGTCCACCCATTCATCTGAATAATATCCGAGCAAACAACACATAGATGAAATGAATTGATTACCTTTTCTTGAGAACATGGAGGACTGATAAGGGGGATTTTTCTTGGGGAATTGGGCACTCTCAGGGAGGAAAAGTTCGAAAATTTGCGCTCTCTGGGGAAAATATAATTTCTGGTACATTTCGGTTAAGATTTCAATGGTGAGAGGGGAAAGGGATTCTGATCTAGGAATTTGCATCATATGGTCAATGGTTTCAGTTGTAATGGTGAACATGGTCTCTCCAGATCATGAGATGATAACTCTTTGATTGGGAAGATAGTGCGCCTGGCACTTGAGGGCGAACTTGGGGAAATGATGAATTTGGGGAAAAATATACAGTGGAAGATTGGACTCCCAAAGTCCAATCTCATCACTCTGGTCTAGGAAAGTGTCTCTTAACCATGAGCACAATTTGACAAAATTGAATTCGCATTTAGGCTATGAAATCATGTAATCTTTCTTAGCCAGAGGGATCTGATCGAGATCGATAGGGGGCGGGAGAAACAATTTTCATCGATCTCTGAATGTTTGGACTTTGGCGCCATCCCTTCAACTGATGCCCACAAATTTTTTTAAAAGAATGATGCTGATTGTGATGTCCAAAGGTTAATGGCAGTTGAAGGCGAAAGGGCGAAGAGGACGATGATTCCAGCGGCGTCTGGATCGAGAATGGTGAAGAAAAGGTGAAAAATGGGATTATCTGGGTGAACAGGTATCCGTTAGGGTGCGGGGGACAAGTCAACAAGTTTAACGGATAGGTTTGGCCGCATTGATTAGCCATTGGATATCTCGGGGATGAGGTGGAGGGTAGCAGATTGGTGAGGAGTTGCGTGAGGATTACGTGGAGGATAGGGATTGGGCTATAAGCAGATGAGATGTGACAAGTGATGGGTGAGTGTGGAAAAAGGTACGTTGACAGAGTAATGACACGCGACTTGAGAACGATGGTAGTGGAGTGTGACGTCATGTGTCAAAGGTGGTATGGAAAATCTATTATGGAAGTTTATCGGAGGGGGGGGTAGGTGGTAACCAGTTTGGAGTGGGGGGGGGTCTGAATTAACACAATTGCACCACGTTAGGATGGGGCTTGCCAAGGAATACCACCATATCGGACCCCCCCTCAGTTAAAGGTAGAATGGTCGAGGGGTCTGGTATTACCTGCCGGTCATAGATCTAAGCGTTGTTTTCTTAGCCGTTGATCTCAGCGCACCCTTTAATCACGAAGCGCACATCACATTTCATTTCGAAAACTTAGGATAGTTCCATTTTGTGGGTTTTTTGCACTTTTTTTTTTCATTTTTCCACCAAGGGGTTAGAACACAACCTTCTAACATCAAAACAAAGAACCTCATCCAACTTTATGCTTGTTTTATTGAAAGGAAAAACAACTAACATATGTCCTAATCTATTTACCTAACACATTTAACCCAGATTAGATTGTTGGGCTAATAATTACTCTACCCTAGGGCTATTTGATCAAGTTTAAACAATTTGATCAAATTTATTCACTAACTAACCTATCTACTTGGCTTAGATTAAATAATTTTAGCCAAGCTTTATTCACTAACCCTATCAACATAAATTCAAAAAGACTTGACCATGGTTAGACTGTATGGATCAAACCATGCTTATTGCATGGGGCCTTATTATTGTTCTTTTATGGCCTCTTTTATTCTTTTTCTTTTCTTTCTTTTTCTTTTTCTTTTGTTTTGTTTTTGTTTTATTTTATTTTCTTTTCTTTTTCTTTTCTCTCCTTTTCTTTTCTTTTCTTTTGTAAATAATTTGCAGAATGAAATATTATTTACAAAAAACAATACAACAAGAGAAAAATTTTCCATTCACCAGTTGATCCTATGAAACATAGGGTTATAACAGAAGGTAGACCTAGTACCTCTTCTGGAAACATATCTTTATAATCTCTTAATATGGGATGGTCCTCTAGGCTTGGTTTACTGTCCTCAACAAAGTTCACCACTTGTATTTTATATATATGGCATCCTTTTCTGGAATACTTCTTCACTTGAAGGGTTGATATTTGTCTCACTGAGACATGCTTTTGAATTCCTTGTAGGGTTATTTTTCACCCTTATTCATCTTCACACTCTAAAGTTTTACTGTAATAGTCCAACTTGGTTTTATGGGAAGCCAACCAATCCATGCCAATTAACATGTCATAAGATCCTAAAGGGAGCATGTTTAGGGTTGCTTGGGTGGGTAATACATTCATAATGAATTGGCATACTGGTATGACCTCTATTACTTTTATTTTGGTTCCAATGGCTAGTTGTGCTAGCCATGATTTAACATGTTTAACTTGTTGCAATTTACATTTCTCAACAGTTTGAGGGGAAACATAACTCAAATTAGAACCAAGGTCAATTAAAATGGAAACTAGATGGTAGGAAATCATACCTTCCATCTCCACCACTGAATCTTCATGGTCAACTTGTATATTATCCAAGGCTGCATAAATTTGTGACATGGTCCTAGCCACATCATTGACTGTGGTATCCTCTTGGACGTTGTAGACCCTCCTATTGTTTAGTTTCCTATGTGGGCTATCCCTCAGTAGTTATTCTTCTACACAACCCAAACATTTCAAGGGTTCTCTCTTTGTGTTATCAACCTTACTTGAGGCTGCTCCAAAGGATTTATTTCCACTCCGAGATGAGAAATTTTGCTGATATACACTTTTAGTAGGAAGGATCATCTTAGAACTTTTCCCATGGTTCTTAAATCTTGAGGTTTTAAACCCCTTCTTCTTGAATCCCTAACTACTTTTATTCTTCCAGTCCTCATGAGGTTCTTTCTTATTATTGGATTTCTCATAGCAATACCTTGCCTTCCAGATAGTTTCTTCTAAATTTTTTGGCTCATTAAACTCAATTCTGTCCCGGAAGGACTGAGGTAATCCACTAATAAATCATTGCATCTTTACTTTTTCATCCTTTATGTAGGGCAGATACCTTATCAACTCAAGAAATTTGTTGATATATTCATCTATTGTGAGTTGTCATAACTTGAGTTCATAGAAATCCTTGGTCTTCCCATCAAAGTATTTCTCTGACAAATACTTATTCTTGAAGTATTTCTCAAGTTGTTTCCATGACAAGTCCTTCTCATAGATTCCTTTCACATTCCTAAGGTCCTCCCACCAAATAGAGGCCTTTCCATTCAAGTTGAAAATGGTTATTCGGGCCTTTACGTTTTTAGAGTATTCATGGACTCTAGAGTACTTCTTCAAGCTAAGCAACCAAAATTATTCTTCTTCCCCTTTCTTAATTTCTCCATTGAAAGTGAGGGGTTTTGATTTCTTAAACTCTTTAGGGTCATGACTCTTGGAATATTTCCTCTTCTTTCTTTTCCTCTGGGAATGTGAACTAGTTTTGCTACTAGAATATTCCTTGGAGTTGTTAGTTTCCTCACTAGAGGATTCTTCCGATGAGTGTCTCTTGGCTCCATGCTGGGCATTCTTTGAGGTTCTCCTCCTTTTGTGACCACTTTTAGAACCATGCTTTCGTATCTCATGTGGAATTTGAGTTTTCTTAGTACAGTGCTTGTCCACATGACTGAATACTCGTCCATGTTGCAATTGCCTTAGTATATTTGATAATCTCTGCAGAAAGACTGTGTTAATTTCAATTTGTTTTTCATGCTCTTTTATCAACCTTTCACTATCAACCTTACAAATCTGTAATTCTGCCATGAGGCTTCTTACGGTTTCAAACAAATCTGGAGGGGTTTCCACTGCCCTCCTCTCATTATATTCTTCCTCTCTATTGTGGGATATTTCCCCCAAAATATGGTGTGTCACCATACTTCACGATGTGGTTTTCCTGATTTCCATCGACTACTTGAGTGCCGATAAAACATTTTCTATTAGCTAATCATTTACTAGTTTATGAACAACACACAGTTCAAATTTTTCAAAACATATACAACAACAAAAAGTTGCATTCCTCTCTTAAGTATAGATTTAAATAAGCCTCTTAGGAATGGGGTAATATAGGGTGCTACCCTTAAAGGATCTCTAATAAGATTTTTTTTTTATGTGACTTGTTCATGAGCCCAAGCAGGCCAAGTGTTGTTTCCTACTTTGATACCAATTTGTAACACACCTGACCCTTAAGTACCCTTTTTAGGGGTGGGGAATCAAAATTTTTCTTTCCTTAATCGTCTCAAATCCTGTTTTGGGGTCTCCATCCTCTTCTACTTAACCGTAGCTTTCTAACAACCGCTACCAGGCTCAAATCTGAGCTTTGGATTGCAAGTTATGGCCTCCCAGAGCTCTTCAGGCATTATTAGTCAAGGGCCACATGGCGCCCACGTGGGTCCATCTCATGTGTACCATCCCAAGTTCCCTAAAGTCCTAGAGATTCCCCAATGTTCCTGCATCCATGGTGGGAATTCATCCACCGTCTAATCCAACGACAGAGCTTCATCCTCGTTTAACACAAAAGATTAATGGAAACTCAGTATTTGACGCTTCGACGTTGAATGGCCCTTTTTCTTTCTACACGCATATCCTCTGGAGTCTCTAACTCTCTCCACGTGGCTTTGTCCTTTGGTCCCTTCAACTTATCTACAATACTACACCCCAAACCTCCAGAGTTTTGAAGTCCCAGACTCGAGAAGGGTCCACCATTGCACGCCGTGGCGTATTAAACACAGAGGCACAAACAAGTGGGTCACGAGTACTCCACCCACCAATAGGCCAAGCGAATATTTTCCAAGGTGGTGATACACGACAATGGAGATATGACACATGGGCCCTTCAGTGGGTGACATGTGTCACGTTCAAATGGGCACATAGGGTCTGCGAAAAGTATGAATCAGGGTGACACATGGCACATCAAACAAGGGTCCACGTCACCCTAGGTAACGTCAGCATGCCACGTCACTTTAGACTGATAGCCTTCCAACGCCCTTAGATCGCATGGTCGAGATGCATCCATGTAGATCCATTGATCTATGGTCTCCGTTACTTTGTAACTTCGGCATTTAGGGGATCCATCGTGTAACTTCCTCTTTGCTCCTAAATTAGTCTGCATCGGGCTAACCATGGTCTATATCTGATGGTTAGGGATGACCTCACAACGTCCTCAAATATATGGCTCTTGTCACTTCGTGAGTTTGGAGTTCAGAATTTCTGCTCACTTACCACCCCCTTTCTCCTACAGTGGTCAGTGTCAGATTGATCGCAACATGGATCCAAGGGCTATGAAATATCCCAAAGCGTCCTTAGATCTATGGTTCTAATTAATTCACAACTCTGACATTCAGGGAACTTGGTGTCATGACATCGCTAGTTTCCCGAAGTGGTCAATGCCAGACTGAACTCGACATAGATCCAATTGTCAGGGAAGGTCCCGAGAATCCTCGAATCTACAAATCACATGACTTCGGGACCGAAAGGTGGGTCACGCTTTAACAGTGTGGCAGGTCCATTTTTCACGGTTAAAGAAACTTCCAGATGTCGGTCAACCTCATGGGTAACCATAGAAACAAGTTGCCTTCGACTGGTTTGAAAATGGTAAGGCCATAACACCCCGGTGCTCCGAACTTCCGTAGTTCTAAATCTTGAAAAGATTATCTCCTTTTGGGCCTAGTGCAGGGTTCCCAAATCTTGGTCATATGGATTCTTGGACAAGCCTCGAGGCTACATGCTCAACACTTAGTCATGATTTGGTTAGAATCGTGGACATAAGCCCTTGGTCACACAGGTGAAAGGTTTGAAGGAGGTGCACTCCTTTCCACAGATTTTGAACTTAGTATTCCCCCGAAGGTAAATTTGAGAGGTCGACAGGACTTAAGTATTCCACTTAACTCTACGCCGACTCTCTCACAAAACAAGGTCAATCCTTGGGAAAAATTCCCTTAGGAAATTTCCATCCAGTGCAGAGACCATAGCTTATACTTAGACTCACTTACATACCCACGTCCCATAACTCTCTAGCTGCTAAGCTGAGGAAAACAAAAGACCATTCAAAAGTATGGGTTCACATAAAATAATAAGCATTTCTACCTTAATCATTCAATACATATTTTAGTCATAGACATGTATATTCAATCATCATTTCAATTCTAGTATGCAAGTATAAGAATACTTATCACAAAAACCAGATGGTGAAGCAACTGTTGAGAGGGGTGAATGTTTCCACCCAATCGTATGAACAACCACGTCTGAAAAGATTTACCGCTGGCCACCCCCTAGATAGACCATGATGCTCTGAGAGAGACTCTTTCTTCTTGCCCTGCGTCAGTCAGGGACAGAGGTTACTCTCCTCCTACCACAAGAACTTGACACAAGTGTTTTCTCTCTACCAATCAAGGGGGTCTGTAATGAGTGCTTCCATAGTCACTCGTATTATCTGCAGCTCTGTTTATTGTCTTGGGTTGAAAACATTGCCAGTAGCTTCTTGCATCCAGAATGAATTTGTTTCACGGTTCTCCTTTGAACCCAAGAGTTATTAGCGCTCTTCTCTCTTTTGGGAGATTCGTCTTTCAAATATTCTCCCTCAAAGATCTACCTCTTCCCAAGAATCCCTTTCTTTCTTTCCTTTCTCAACAAGATTGCGTGGGTCTAAATCCCCAGCTCGTGGTCAGGTCAGGAAGCCTTGCAGATAGATACTCTTCCCATATCCTCATTAACTCTTGAGGAGGCTTTCCCAACTACCATCCTGACTGGTAATTCATTTTTGGGTCAGAGGATTGTTCTGGGTATGAGAAATTAAATTCAATAAGGTATTGGTTTGGTGGGGGTCATCTCAACCATTTCTGGTTCCCCTCATCATCTCTCTCATAGAATCATGATATATCTTGGCAAACCCCCCTTTCAACAGTTATGCAACACTATCCATTTTTAATTAATAACATGAATGCATACATTGCCTTTTATAACAAAAGGTTCATCAAATCTAACATTCACACATATTCAGTCTGCCACTGTCTTTTGGAAAGTTATAGTTATATTTACAACCTGGGGGAAACAGGGGTATTACATCCCCAAAATGACATAATATAACAATATCTTAAAATGAAGTTTTCTACGAAAAAGTAAATTCCCTATAACATTGTCAACAAAACTAGAAAAAAATTACAACTTCTTTCAAAATATGTTAAATTATATAAACCAAGCCTATTAAGATATTTAGACACTTAAGAGTTAGTTAAAATCTACTTGGTATAATGTGTTTTTACGTAAAAATGTGTTTCTTCATTATGCATAGTATGCATTTGTAGTTAAGAAATCCGACAGTGACGATATGTTCCCGACATATAGTGATCTGACACTTCATATTATCCTCGATCTTAATGACCATTGATCCATGGATTAACACCCAATTGGTCCATGATATCTATTTAAAGAGCATGGAGGGTCATTTTCCAATGATCGATTGTGAGAAACTCTCTTGTAAAATATCTCTGTAATCTTTTTATTTTTCATTAATAAACTACTCCAAGTGGTCGCGTTGGCTGGGGCCATGGATGTTTCCCCATAGAGGTTTTACCACGTCAAAATATCAGTATGTTGATCTTTGATCTGGTTGTGTTAGTGGTTACTGAAGGTGTTCATACCTTGTTGGAATAAATGTGTTTTCGAACATGTTATTAGAGTGTGTTTGAAGATCCACTCATGTTGTAGATCGAGATTGTGAAGTCGAGTTGTCTCATATCTATTTTATACCACTTTCGTACATATATGAAAAGAGAGGACATTTCCATTTCATCCAGAGCACTCGTTTATTCAAGAATGATTTTTGTTTCACTCGAAAAGGTTTTTCGTTTTCCCAAGATACGACCATTTCAGCTAGATCCAGAGGTATAAAGCCCGAATACGCCCTTTTTAATTTTTTGCAGAGTATCATTTCGGTTTTAAATTGTTTGTTTCCGGGTTGATACTCTTTTATATCTGCATATTCTTTTTTCCCTACACCCTGTGTGATCTCGAAAAATCAGAAATAGATAGGAAAATGTGCATTTTCTGGGTCAACTAACTGAGATCTAACCCTTGTCATAGAGAAGCAAATTTTTTTCTTCTGTGAATTTTTTTTTTTTTTAGCATGCTCTCCAAGGCTGTCTTAAAAAAAAACAACAAAAATACCCACAATCCTCTTGCTAAATAATACAATATGTTTTGCTATCCCACTTGGTTAAAAGTTGTCTTATTAAGTAAGAGGCCTTGAGTTCAAGTCTCTCTTTTTGTTACTTTTTTTTGAAAAAGTTCATGCTCCATTTTTCTTTTATAAAGTAACTTCATTGTAAAATTGATCCCCACTTCTTTTTATAAAAGTGGGTCACTTCATAAAACAACTTACACCACCACGTGGTCCTTTGGTTACCATTTATGTTTTTTTTTTAAGGGCATAACTTTCAAAAAGGCAGGTCCTGTTATATTAATATTGCAAAATTACAGAGTTCTGTTGAAGTGCCAATTGTCCCACCTGGAAAGGAAACCGAGACAGCTGGCCATTCCATGCCACTTTCCAAACTCAAAATTTTAGGCTGCCATCCTACCCGAAGGAAACCAAGATGCATGGCCAACTTTAGTATTAGTCTTTTCTTCACTATGCTACCACTATCATTGCTACAAGCTAACTGAGCTACAACTCTGGTTTGCAACAAAAGAAAAAAGTTTCTAACTATGAGCATGCAGGAAAACCTTTTAACCGGTGTCCTCATAATCGTCTTCATGCTTGCCGCGTCTGATTGGAATTGCGTAGACGTATGCGCAAGTGGGGCATTGGTGTCTTGGAGTAGTTCTGGAGTAGGCGACGTAAATCATATCCAGGCGTTGGTTGATGTAGATGGCCCTGAAAATTTGGTCGTCCACCATGTTGCGTACATCGAAGATTACTTCCAGGTACTCCGGGTGAAGAAATGGTGGCTAGTCCTGTGATTCTTGCAGAGTGGAGGAGAGGGGGGATTTCATTCGTGCGTCGGCCTCATCCTGGTGCTCTCGTTTCCTATTCTGCTGCACCATTTCCTCAGGAGGTTTGCCGGTTGTGATATGGATGTTTCCTTCTATGCCTTCCTGTATCTCTTCCTCCACGAAGCAGGGTGTAAATTCCTCAGCTGGAGTGTCCCTGGGACCATGTGTTTCTCTTGGAGCAGGGGTTATGTCATCCTTTCCGAAACAAGCAGGGGGAGCCCAAATGTCTGGAACCGTGAAGAGGAGGTTCTCTGAGTAATTCTGGATAGATTCCTTTAGAGTAATCTCCTCGATATACGCCATGGGAGGTATTCCAATTCTTCTGGACTTCCTGGTCTCCTCCTGTTAGCTAGAGACAATGCTCTTTCAAATTTCTACTACCTCTTCCTACGCGAGTCGGCCGCATACCAAGCAACTCCTCTTCGAGGCCACCCCCTTTCTCTTGGCATGCTTAAAAACAAATCTATTGTCGGAATACCAGCTGAAAGGGTGTCTCTATTCCTGCACCTCGAAGGTTCATCCTTCGGCTCTGCAACCTTCAAATACATCACAAAGCCTCCAAGGCTGTTGATAAGGACGAATATGATATCTATGGCCATTAAGGTTGTGGTCTTAATGCGCTGATCGACCGTCCTCCTCGCGCGAGTGAAAGGCCTCGTCATTTGGTGAAGGCTGCCTGGGTTTAATCCCATCATAAATGGCGAGGAGATCGGAGATGGTGGCCAACATTTATGGCACCACCCAGATCTGGTCTGCGTGTCCTTTCCTCTCCGCGTGACACCCTATCCGGGGGTTTTTAAATCAATATTATTCACATATTTAATATGAATTCTTCTAGTAATATTTTTCTTACCAACACCATACCTCCAACAAAGCCTTAGTCGCCCAACAGAAAGATAAACCCAAGAATCCCAAAAAACAATATCCTCGGCACAACAACAAACAACATAAAGGTCCCAAACCCACTCAGACAACTTCAACTCCTAATGGTGACAAATGAAAAAAATATAAAAATAAGAAGATTGACAGACATTGCAACTTTTGTGATAAAAATGGGCACGATGAGTCCAAATGTTTCAAGAAGATGGCAACTTTAGAAGCAACAATGAAGAAGCACAACATCAATATTGATTCTACTTATTCTTCTTCTTCTCATGGACATGCACTTTCTGCTTCTGGTTTCTCCTTCAATGCAACTTCTTCTTCTTCTTCTGATGAATGGCTTATTGATTTTGGAACATCTTATCATATGGCTAAGGATAAAGACATATTTTCTGCTCTTAATGAATGTAACTCCAAAAAAATATTTGTTGGTGATGATATATCTCTTAGTGTTGTAGGATCTGGAATAGTTCAAGTAGATAATGGTCATTTTAATGATGTATTATGTGTTCCAAATATTTCTTGTAACCTTCTATCAATGTTTCAAATCACTCATTCAGGTGAAGGTAAAACCGTAGAGTTTTCACCTCACCAAGTTATAATCATGGATCTAAAATATCCTAAACATGTTCTTGCAACTTAAATTGTTGATGATATTACTAGGTTGTACAAGTTTGACAACTTTGGGTCATCATATTTTCCATCAGTTTTTGTTGCTCATAGCGATGACTTGAGAAAACTTTGACATGAGCGGTTTGGTCATCTAAACTATCGCTCATTGAAGAAACTATGTAATCAACAGATGGTGACCGGTCTTCCTCTTGTTTCATACATAGATGGTGTTTGTGTCGGTTGTGTTTCATACAGTTTAGGGGGGACTCCTTTATTGGTTGGTTTGACTGATTCAGATTGGGCCGATGACCTTGATGATCGAAAGTCTACTGCAGGTTATGTTTTCATCCTTGGTTCATAACCTATCACTTGGGCCTATAAGAAACAACAGGCTATTGCACTTTCTTTAGCAGAAGTAGAGTACCAAGCAACGATAAATGCAAGTCAAGAAGCCTTGTTGCTTCGACAAATCCTTTTAGAGTTTGGATTCCAGCAACAACATCCGACCAACCTTTGATGCGATAATCATAGTGCCATCAAGCTCACCAAAGACCCAGTTCAACATCAACGCAACAAACACATCGAGCTACACATGCACTTCATCAGAAAGCTCATTCATGATCAAGTTATTGAAGTGCTCTTTTTCCCTACAGAATATCAAGTTGCAAACATTTTCACAAAGTCTCTTACAGAGGCGAAGTTTTCCAAACTTCGATCTATGTTAGGAGTTCATGAAGCTGTCATCAAGGGGGATAGGATCTAATGCCTCAGTCCTTCTCCTATTGTGTCACTATTGTAAATCCTTCAATCATATCCCAAGTTGTTCTTAAGGGGTGATGTTAGGATATTTAGACACTTAAGTGTTAGTTAAGATCTACTTGGTCTAATGTGTCGTTAGGTAAAAGTGTGTTTCTTAGTGTGTATGCATTAGTATGTATTTGTAGTTAGGAAATTTGACGGTCACGATATGTTCCCAACATAGAGTGATCCGAATGTTCATATTCTCCTCGATCTTAACGACCATTGATTTGTGGCTTAACACCCGATTGATCCATGATCTCTATTTACAGAGCATGAAGAGTTTTTTGTTGATGAAGGATTATGAGAAATTCTCTTGTAAAATCTCTTTTTCTTTTTTTTCTTTTGCATTAATAAATTGCTCCAAGTTGTTGCGTTGACTAAGGCTGTGGATATTTCCCCGTTGGAGTTTTACCACGTCAAAACATTGGTGTGTTGATCTTTGATCTGGTTGTGAGAGTGATTATTGAAATTGTTCGTCCTCTATTAAAATTCTTGTATTGTCAAACAAAACCTACATACAAATAATATACTAAGAAAAAAACAAAAATGAAAAACATGTCATCATGAATTGTTATGAATAAAAACATACTACATAATGCACCATTGAACATCACATTGTAGCAATTACCCACACCAATAAAAGGTCAAGGTTCAGGAAATGTTGTCATGGAAAAAATAGATCAAAGAATCGTATCTCAAAAATGGAAAAGGTCACGGTTCAGGAAATGTTGTCATGGAAACAATAGATTAAAGAATCTTATTTGAAAAATGGAATAAATTTAAAAGAAAAAAAAAAAAAAAAAACATAGAAATTGTTTTAATCTTATTCTTCAAATTTCAATTTATATGATGTTTGAAGTAGGACATAGTCAAGGAATCAAACGGAAAAGTATGTCGCGCAGCCACCGAATGGACAAGGTCCGTTGTGAGCCGAAAAGAGCCAGAAGTACAAATTTTATTGGTATAGGTAAAAATTTGTTATTTTAAACATTACTTAAACTAATGTAAAAATTTGCTAAATTGATTTATGTATTTACAAATATTATTATTTAAATTTGTTAAATTAATTTATGTATTTTAAAACACCATCTAAAATAATGTAAAACTGTAATTTTTCAACAATTACATTGCCACATTTCCATGATAGTTGCCAATTTTTTTTTTAAAAACATAAAACATTTAAATTACCTTTTTAAAAATAATTATTCTTAAAATAATTATAAGTACACAATTTTTCTGTTTTCTTGTTTCTGACTACATGTAATGAGCATCCTGGTGGGCATTTCATTTCGAACATAATAACATCATGTGCTTATCATGTGGGGACACATTACATGTTTCATTCTTGTAAAATCCATTCGGATCATCTTGTCTTCTTGATGTAATTTCCCCAACAATTGATGTTACTACTGGAGGTGTAAAATATTTATTGAAGTACCTGTTTATTTGAAATGTTAGCTATGGAAACACCTTTAGCGTGTAAGATAGGTTTATCATTTGGAGAAAGGTGCGCTATCCCTTGTGTAGCTATCTAGCTTAGGGTTTGTTTCCGAAGTGATTCTTTGTCAAGGTTAAGGTGCTTGGAGGGTGGCTTCGGCCTATGGTTGGGTGACAATAGTGATATTGTCTATGGTAAAACGAACACATCCATTATATTCTAACAATTCCATCATTAAGGTACTCAACACCCACACGAACAAAAACATATACCTTATATTTTGTTGGAAAAATAAGATACCATTGTTCGAAAAAGTCAAATTTGACATAATTATTCACAGTTTCTATGAATAAAAATTGTATGTTTGGAAATCTAATTCAATTTCTTAAGTTTCATCTTCTTACACCATATTCATATTCATTGTAAAAGTACCTTGAATAATCCCTCCAAGTTTTAACATGTTGTTTTTCCAAATTTACAAGAGATATTGGGTTTTTAATTATTTCAACAAAGTGAAAAAATTGATTTACTTATATAATATAGAATTCAATTACACGTTTTTTTTATTTAATAATTTATCAACATAATTTTTTTTTTTACATTGTTCCTATTTATAATTAAATGACCATGAAATATCATAATAATCATACATTAACATCTCCATCTCCTGCATATTAATATTAAAATTAGTGCAAACCATGTTAGCAATCTTTTTTTTCCTTGCTATGAAACTTGTTTGTTAAGTAGTAAAATCTTTACCTCTTCTACTTGCACACATAGCTTGTATAAATTTCTCAATTGGTAGGATTTTAATTCATGGTGAACAAGAAATAATATGAATGTAATCATAGCTTATAAGTAAAAACAATAGAGATAAAGATACCCATAACATATTTGGATTCAATTTGAGTTGTTCATTATTTCATATAACTTTTAATTTATAAGTTTAGTCATTGCATAATTTTAAATTATGGATCCAATCAATAAATACCTATAATGCATACTTTTGATAAATAAATTATGAGATAAATTTAAAATACATGAAAAAAAAACATTTATTTTATCTATCACATTATTCCAATTTATCTTCAATACAAGACACATATTACTATTAAAAATATAAACACACTTCAAGAAAAATGTACACATTTTACATTCTTGGTATAACATTGCAATAACATTCTAAGGTATAGTATCAAGTGAAATGGGCACATATTATGTATTTATCTTCACTAGAAGACACATATTACTATTAAAAATATGTACACACTTCAAGAAAAATGTACACACTTTACATTCTTGGTATAATATTGCAATAACATTTTAAGCTATAGTATCAAGTGGAATGGGTACATATTATGTATTTAAGTATGAAGTTAATTTTCAAATAATAAACAACCATCAGTTTTTGTTTATCTTAATTATTATTAAATTTTGATTTAAAATTTAAATACTAAATCCATGTAAAAATATATTTTACACAAGATTTTATTTAAATTATCATTATCAAATTTTAGTTAAGAATTTAAAAAGTCCCACTTTGAATATAAGAATCTTGACATATGTTTTATCATAATTTAAATCTTAATTTAGAACTCCAAATGCTTCATTTGAATTTAAAATTTTATAATAATTAAAAAATGTTTTTAAGATAAAAATATTAATATCATTTAAATTTCAATTTAGATTTTTTTATTATCATTTTTATTAAAAAAATTTAATAGAAATTTCAATTTTCATATTCATTCTATACTTACAAGTCTTGTAATATTATATATTTAAAACACACATCAATTTTATTCTTTTGGAAAATATTCACTAATTTTTTTTTTTTCTTTACTTTAAATTCATATTACCCCTTTAAAGAAGAGCCCACATTTACACATTCTAAGACCAAATTTTAAGGAGGGAGGCAAACTCTGATATAAGTTTGAACAATTTTGAGAGAAGGAGCCCACATTCCCGTCTTTGATCCACCTCTCCGGCTTGAATTCCCCGCACACACTCTTCAATCTGCACGTAGAGTAGATGAAATACACGACGATGGACCCCCTCTCCAACTTCGTGCCATCGGGCAGCACGTCGTCCTCAGCCGCGTCCACCAGGTCGATCAGAGTAGGCGGATACAGCTGGAGAGACCCCATATGAAAAACATAGAAATCTGGAATTTGCTCAGAATCGATGGCGAAATCTACAGATCGAAATCTCAAAATCGAAATTTTAACCTGTTGATCCTTGACGCCTTTGATAAATTCAAAATTTGAATTAGCTTGAAGTCGGAACCCAACCATCTCTCAAAATCCGTTGGTCACAATTGTAAGTAGTGAGTGAAAACATGAAAGATAGGTGGAAAACATTGTTGCAAAAAATATAGGATTAATTAAAAAATAATGAAATGAATAAAATTTGAGCTCTCATCTCATAGCATGGCATGTTGTGATTATATAAAAACAATTTCATATAATTTATCTCATAGCATGGCATGTTGTGATTATATAAAAACAATTTCATATAATTGAAAATGTTTTTCAACTTAGTACTTAGTAGTCTTAATTATTAAAAAAATCTCACGCAAAGATTGTAGGTGAGAGTTGAGAATCAATACTAAATATATGAAAAAAAACATGTAAAGATGAAATATGTCTATGGGTATACCAAATATTTATATTTATCGAATGGTGTGCATGAAAAATTTAGTTGTTTATACCATGACTATAATGATCTATTCTCAACAAAAATAATACAAGTAGAAGTAGATTACAAAGTTGAAAATAAATCCCACAATCAACGAGTTTCTAAAGTTCACAACACGTGTAGAAGGTAGTAATCTCGTGGCACCAATTAGGATGGGCATATTGATAATTTTTATCCAAGTCTTGGTCGACCATAGCTTATGTAGAAGCCATGCCACAAAAGGGCCATACAAGACAGGGGCCATAGCTCCTAATAGAAAATCCTAGTAAAAGCTTAATATAACGAGACTTAGAAACCTTATTCCCGACATGTCCACCTCTACATCTACATCTATGACAAGAAATTTTATCAATGAAAACAAATGAATTGTAATGATTGAAATTAGAAACAACCATTATTTAATTGATAAATCGATTTCAATCTTTTGTAATCAATATATGCAATTATTCTCCTTATTAATTGTTATAAGTATTCTCCGTATACATATCCCTTTGAAAGAATACATGTGAATCCCCATTAAAATATGTATGCCAAAAAAAAAAACACGTACACCCAAAAAATGCTTGAGGCATCTTCTTTTTATGTTTAAAAGAATACCACTTTTTTTATTATGTCAAGTTCAATTTTGTCACAAACTTTATCAATTCTCAAGCATCATAAGTGCATCAAATAATTTGCATTTCACTTCAAAAGGGCTACTTCTTATAACTATGGTGTTGTTTCATATCATTTGAAGTCGCAATCAATGTTAACCTTGATGCATCATATAATTTGCATTTGACTTCAAATGCATGCTTTGAATGACTATGGTGGTATTTCATATCACTAAATTCACAACCATTATTAGCATCGACCACATAGTTTCATATATAATTCACATTTGACTTCAAAGGCATGATTCAAATGACTATGGTGGTAGTGCATATTACTAAACTCACAACCAATGTTAGCCTTGACCACATAGTTGCATATATAATCACATTTGACTTCAAAGACATGCTTCTAATGACTATGGTGGTATTTGATATCCCTAAACTCACAACCAATATTAGCCTCGACCATGTAGTTACATATGTATAAATTGAAGTATAAAAAATCAATGATGGTTGCATATAATGGTTTTGAAACATTACACCGTCTAAAAAATTAAATGATAGAAAATTCAATTTTTGAACATTTTGAGGATGATGGTTTTTTAAAAACAAACATAAACCCATGCCTCATAAAAAACATAAAAACGCAGGATAAGTGTTGATGAAATAAAAGCTTTGTAGCCTATCATTCAGACGTTTTGCGTTTTCATTTGAGCTTTTAAAATTTCATAGCAGTTTCAGGTTTACCTCAATATTTTGATTTTGTGGACTGCGTACTACTTTAACTAAAAAATTCTTCTCTGGCGTGCTCTAGTATTATTGAATCCCCTAGAAAATTTGAATTTTAGTATGCATCTAGATTTCTAATTTAAATGTCGAGATTTTGAACAAGCTATGATATTATTATCAATCTAGATGTGATCAACTCTCCAACACGCAGGTGTAATTAAAGATCCAATCATTTCTTTAAATTTAGAGTTTTGAATGAAGAAATATTTAATGATAGGATTTTTTTACTCTTTCAATGCGTTTGCATTTCATTGAAAATCTAAGCCTTCAACACGTTTGCATTTCATTTAAAATCTAAGATCATGTTCGAGGCCTTGCTTTAAATTTGGATCTTTTCCACGGATATTTGTATCGACGGATTTCTCTGTCGTGCTCGAGTATTGTCCAATCTCCTCTCAAACTTCACTTTTTGTATGCATTTGTATTTTCTAGTTGAAATTCCAAGATGATTATGAGTAGGCTATATTGGGTTATTATTAAGCAAGATGCCACTAGTTCTCCAGTGTCATTTAAAGGTCCGGCCATTCCTTTAGATTTAGAGATTTGAACGAAAACATATTGAAACTAGGCAATTTTAATTCTTTAATGAAGGTGTTGATGCTTCTTTTAAAATTTACGGTCATCTTCTAGGCCCTGCTTTAAGTTTGAGCTTCAAAACTAGGCAATTTTAATTCTTTAATGAGTGTTGATGCTTCTTTTAAAATTTACGGTCGTCTTCTAGGCCTTGCTTTAAGTTTGAGCTTCTTCAACATTTGCATTCATCGAGAGTTCTCCATGATTCGTTCTTCATCACTCTATGATCCTTTTACCTGAAGCTTTCCTTTGACTGCGGGTTTTCTTCTAATTTGTTTAAATTTTTTGAACTATATTCATCGTATGAGTTTTCCATTCCTGTGCATTTTATTATTTGCTGCAAATGTGAACTTTGACTTTGCATCTGGACTCCTGAATGTTGCTTTCCGCATTCAAAGTCTCATTTTATAGTTCTTAACTTTGTGTGAAATTTAATCCCCTTAACTCAGATTTCAAGTTTTTGTCATTTAAAAAATGCTTTTCCTAATTAAGAAATTTGTTAAGTAGTGATTAAAGAAAAATTGAGAAAAACAAAAACAAACACAAAAAGATCTTAGTTCAATAGTAATTGTTTGAGATCTTCTCCTTAGTATGGAATATCCAAGTTTATATCATCATATTGACCCCTGAATTTGATGGCTTCCCTATCATATTCCCTACACCATTGAACTTAATGGATGCCTTATCATATGCCCTGCATGGATGCCTTATCATATGCCCTGCACCAGTGAAACAAACCCTCAAATAATACAAACACAACCGCATACACAATGTAGAAACTCTCAAGCAAAAAGAATACGCAGTTAGATTTTAAACATTGGATTGATTGAAGAACAAAAAAGAGTCATAAACATGATGTGTGGAGGAATATTCATGTAACAACCACGATTGAAATCTCGAAGAAAAGTAAGAGTTTGACTCATTGTAACATCATTGTAAAGATTGATGCAGACGTTGGCCACTAGTCTGCGTGGTGAAATATACCCAAAAAATAATTTGGAAATCCTCTGCATTATTTGCAAAATAAGAGATCAAGCCTATGCGAATCAAGAAAATTCTGATAATGTAATATATATATATATATATATATATATATATATATATATATATATATAACATACCTGATTCGTGATGGCCTTGATAATACTGATAGGAAGAGTGAAGAAAAAGGTAACAGAGCAGGAAAGGAGGACTTCCCACCCACGTAACTGAACTTGCCGCTCCTTGAATCCTTTGCGAAAAAAAACTGTAACCATGACTATCCATGACTCTCAACATGAAAACAACGAATGAGGGCATGGCTGGAGAACTTCCTAAATATGTAGAGATGGTTGACTAATGTAATCTCACAACACCAGGTGTATTTTAGTGAACTTCTGATCTGGATACATAATTCAGATGGTTCTTCATAAAATGTCGTAAGTTATATATCCATTCATACATAAAACTGAACTACCATAACACATTACACTAATTTAAGTAAAACATAAGAATTGCTGCATAAGGTGCAGATTTTGCAAAACAAAAATCCAAATGTCTAACCAAGAAAACAAAAGTCTGTATGTCATAGGATTTCTACAAGGGAAGATTAGTCTAAAACACCTGTTGCATTCCTACATTAAGGCTGCAACTTTAGGCTCAAGGCTTGTGTGGCTAGGTCTTCAAAACTTCTTGCTGATTGCACTTCATCAAGGTTCTCAATTGAAATGTTTCGTTACCAATATTGTCCATTTCTTTGAGAATATTGATTGTAGAGTCAGTTCCAAACATTGTGGTATGAAGAATCATCCTTGGATCTTGTTGCTTCATTTTGTCGACATAATGGCCAATATTTCCCCTCCCCCATTATTTCCTCCGTCGCTCAAAAACACAATCTTTGGTCTTTTGTGGTCAGTTGTAGGATATTTTGAGGCTTTGATCATCATTCTTTCTCCCAATTCCAACCCAGATGAATAAGTAGTTCCTCCATCCACATCATAAGTAAGAAGAGAATTAAAAACTTCCTCCCTCATCTCTACAACAATAACAGAGCTGTAGTCACAGAGAATCACTGATACTGAATCATCAGATACCGTCCTAAGACAAATATTTATAGGGATTTTCTTCCTGTAGTTGTGTTTATTCCTATTGTTCTTTCTAGATTGTCTCATATTTCGGTTTTCAACTATAAGACTGTGAAAAGGCAGTATGTCTAAGTGAATCCAAACAAATATCAGTCATCCTTGCTGATGGCTTTGTGTTGTTTTATTTGACAGAATAACAAATCCATCTTTGATTCAACCATCAGGGTGGTGCTTCAACCTCCAAAGATAAAGAGGAAAAAGAAAACAAAATATCACATGTGATTGGTGAATTATTGGCAAACATGTTGCATATCGAATTTTAAACTTGTCCATTACTGAATGGAAAATTATTTGTTGTGATGACATACTTGAATCTGGCTACTTGAAACAACTGTAACCATGCCTTTCCATGACTCTCAAAATGAGAACAACGAATGAGGGAATGGCTAGAGAGCTTCCTAAATATGTAGAGATGGTTGACCAATGTAATGTCACAATACCCACTATCAGTCCTCGAAGGCCTGAACCGATCTATTGGGAAATGAAAGACTTCGCGAAGATCCAACACAACTAGGAAATATATGTGATTGTGGGAAAAATATAACAAGGTAGACTATAACGTGCAACGTTGTAGTGAAAAGAGGAACAATAAGGACGATGGTGACAAGGCACTGTAGTAGGGTGGTGCACAGAGGTCAAGAAATGTCAGGTGGTGGTGCAAAGGTGGTGGAGGAACAATTGGTTACATTTTAGAATGACACATGGCAGGCAGATGTAGGCGTTTGACAGACGACGAAAATTTGATGAGGAATCTCTCCTTAAAAATGCCTTCAATGTAATAAGCTGGAATTATATGTAACTAGCATACCCCCGAAGCGAGGGAAGGAAACGCCAAACGAAATACAGGGTATGTATGTTGGAAAAGAACATGTTTTGTTTTTTCTTAAACTATAGTGTGATGTATACTGTTATTACTCAACTTCTTTATTTTCCGGAAGGAAACGTCGAACGAAATACAGGGTATGTATGTTGGAAAAGAACGTGTTTTTTCTTAAACTACAATGTTTTTTATATTGTTATTACTCAACTTCTTTATTTTCCCTTTTTAAAGTTTAAAGATGTGTTTTTAATCCATTTTGATGATGAAACAAGGTGAAATGGTTTTTCCCCAAAAATGATCTTGTTTGACATGGTTCAATGATGAAGCCTTGCTCTCGCTTGTGATTAAGCATCCAAGGAAACCCTAATTCAACATGCCTACAAGAGAAATCTCCACAAACATACCACACTTAAATCCATTTGTAATCAATTTTCTATATATGTCTATACTCTGCTCAGATCTAGGTTAGCAGTGAAAAACATTTTCAAGCTTTGCGTCAATCCCAGTTTCATTTGTTTTACATTTCTCTCATGTAAATAGAGGGCTCAACGGAGAGGCAGACTCATGGGAAAAAAGGCCAAATCTCTTCATCAAAAATCACTTCATCTAAATGAGATTATTCAATCCCTCCAAGTTCCTTAGTGTGATGAACAAGGGCCCATCCTTTATAATGGTTTTGAGATAATGGTAATCCCTATCTTGATATTCTCAAATGTTTAAGAAACATGTAGGAAATATATTTATGAAACCAAAATGTAGGGGAAGTCACCATCATTTAAACTAATTAATCCATCGTGAAAACAAAACTCTTAAAGGTGGTAAAATAAGATTACAAAACAAAACTCTTAAAGGTAGTAAAAGAAAATTACAATTTACCAAGTCGTAATATTTTTCCATATCCAATTTGATCAACATAGAAAATATTATTTAGTTTGGACACATGGATAGTTTCCTATGCCACTACCACACTATCCTCTATTGAGCTATTTGCGTACCTTGGATAAAACAACATTGTTCTTTGAAATCAAAGTAGGAAGGACTCATCGACTTTACCTCGTTCACTACAACCTTTCTTATCAATGTATAATTGTTCTTACACAAAACAACGTTCTTAGACAACCAAAGTTGATATGATTCCTAACTTTTGGAATTAAATCCAACTTACTATTTACTCTTTGGGGTTCTTCGGGCATACACTACTAATTTAAATTTCCCTTTCTGGTTCTGTTTTCCATTTAAAAAGGCATCTATCTCCTCTAAAGAAACATTCCTCAAGTTTAGTAACATGTTTACTATTTGGGGTTCTTCGAGCATACGCTACTAATCTAAATTTCCCTTTATAGTTCTATGTTCCATTTAAAAAAGCATTTATCTCCTCTAAAGAAACATTCCTAAAGTTCAGTAACATGTGTGTACAATCTTATGGAAGGTTATCCCTATTTATGTAGAAAGAAAATCCTGATAAGGATAAGAAGGGAAAAGAGGGGGACTCTACAAGTTGTAATCTCTGCTTCAAAATATGGTACACAGGGAAAATTGAAAGAGACGAAAGAATCAACTCTTATGTGCGAGGACCTTAACTCTCTAGTACTCTGACATTATTTACACTGAGGATCTCCACATTCTTCCTTCCAAAGAAACAACCATCACATAAACATCCTCATGATATTTGCGGTGATCTCCTTGAGGTATATCTAAAAGCTCAAGGAAATCTATCCCTGCATCCATATGCCAGTTGAGTACTTCAGAAAAACAAGTATACCATATAACACTATATAATAACTTCATTTCAAGCTATTTCTAAGCATTGAAGTCTCCTTACCAGCTTTCTTTGTTGCACGAAAGAGGACCTCTTCAACGAGATGTTGGGCAGGATATCCATCCGAAAAATATGACATAAACCATTCCACGTGGTTAACCACCTCTTCATTGGTAAAATATTAATAAAGATCATCTGATGAAAGTATCAAAAAATGGTCTTCAGGGCCCAGTCTATGGTGATTAAGAGTAGGTGTGAAGGTAATGTATGGAGTGGTGCCAACAAAATCAATTCTAAACATCTAGAGAAGATAAGAATCCATCAAAACAAGAGCATGATGTGATCAATCTATTTCACTGGCTATAATATACGAATCTAATAGTCAGTTAAAGTTTAAACTGAATGGATGAATGACATAAATGCGCCCTATGAAATTGAAAGAAATATAATTTTACTTGATAATGTTAGAAATTATGAACAAAATAAGAAGTCTATACAAATTCTAGTGTGTGTTTACCTATAGTTCTTTAAAATATTAATGGATGGTATTTTAGCTAATCTAACTTCTCAAGTAGATGATACAAATCGAAACCAAAGTTTACCCTAGATTGATGTAACACTGAGCGTTGGGTAAATTCCTGAATGGATAATCTTTAACCTGCTTGAGGAAAACTACACTGAATGCACATGTGACCTTCAACATTCCCTTGATACGGTCATTCATGATAGACAATACATCATCTACATGCTCTGCCTTAATCCTCTGAACCTCCTGAAGAAACACCACTCAACCAGAAATCCCATTCCAAATTTGGGTAGAGGAACGGTGCAATAAATTCGTCGCTTGCCACATCCACATGTATGGGTGTGTCTTGTTGGGTATGTGTTATATTATTTTCCGGGCGTGCAGGGGGGTTTGAGGGAAACGCCCTCGAGTAAACAATTTCTACCTCAGAAAACATGTCACATATTTAGGTGGTTTTTCGGCACATGGTTTCTTTGCCAATGGTTTTCTATTTCTGGTTAAGGAATTAGGGTTGTGGACTAATCCAGGTCATTGGGTTAGGGTTTTGGATGTCGTTGACTCCTATATGTATATTGTATTGTAAACAAAGTATCACTATGAATGAATATAGAATATGTTGGTTTTCCCAGTTTGGGTTTCCAAGGGAAAAATCTCTGTGTAATGTTTGTATTTTCCATTGTATCTTTTATGTTCTTTTACTTAAAATCTGTTTGCAGTAAATATTGTACAAGGTTAAAATCTACATGTCTCACCTGCAATGATCCACACAATCAATGGTGATGAACACAAATACAAGATTTAGTGGTTTCAACCCTGCATATAAGTGGAATTGGTCAGTCCTATTCAATGAATGGAGAAATTGAAGGAGATTTGATGGCTCACCTTGTTTTCTTGTTTTTCTGCAGGAGGAGATCTTCAATAGCTTGACATTTTTGAACTTTGCATTGTAAGTGGAACCCAAGATGGCTACCACACAAATAGTGTTCTTGTGAACCATCTCAACAACTTTGATGGGATCCATTACATAGTAGTCCTCCTTCAACTTAACTTCTTTCAGCTCTACTTCAAAATATCGAGCAAATTTCTCCCAACAAACCTGCAGCACATAAGCAAGCGAGGAATGCATATTTGGAATGATTTTGTAGCCAAATTTGTGAAAAATGTTTCTAGTTGAATGACGTGCATATAAACAAAAACAAAAGTACAATCTTCAAGCCAGGTGGGATGATGCGTAAGGGTATTGCCCAAAATTAACTGCAGTGTGAAGAGTCGAGGCCACATTGATACAATGTATCATTTTATCAGAGAATTGGTGAATAACAAAGAAATTTGCTTAGAATTTTGTAGATCTAAAGAAAGAATTGCAGATATACTTACAAAATCTTTGGTAAGATATCCATTTTAGAAACTGTGTAGTTCTCTAGGAGTCGGCGTAGTCGCAGATATTTGACAATTCATGTCAATACAAGTTTTTTGATGTAAAATTTGTGTTTGCTTTTCCCACCTACTTATAATTAAGGGGGAGTGTTGGAAATATTAATTATAAGTCGCGAGTTTTACAATTACGTCAATTTTGTCAGTCACAACAAGCAAATATGTTTTTACAGTCTGTCATCGAAAGCATGAGCGTTATTAATGAGCCAATCTTGTATCTTTCTCGAGCTCTGTTATTCAGATAGAGTCAGTCGTATTTATCGTCTTCTTAAATGTTTGAGTTACTTTTCTTCTACATGAAGTCTCAGTCTCAGTCTTTATATTCCCAAGTCTATAAAGAGTCGATATAGAATAGAGTCAATAGTTAGCAGCAACAATAACTGTATAAGGAGTTGGAGAAGTCTGAGAGCACAAACTCTGTTTCTAAATGATTATAGTAGTTGTTGAAGCCGAAGCTCCGCATAGTTTTTTTGTATGTTGTAACAATGCACAACATTCAAGTTGGTAATATTAATTAAGTATTTTTGTGGTTGTATATTTCTGAGTTTTGTTGTGTTCAAACACTTTAAAATAATTTCTCTATGTTTCTGTGCAAGCTTAAGTAAGTTTACAAGTTCTTGAATTTGCACTAGAAGTATATATGTGAGTTTAAGTTAGACAAGAAAACACTTTACAAGTGTTATCATTACAACGCACATTCTACCACGCAGTGTGGAAACTGCACAGTAAGTTCTGGAGCTCAACGATGAAGTTTTGTATCGCATAGCCTTTGTAACTGCGACATGTAGAGAGAGTGTGCACGCTCTAGATCCAGAGACATATTTGTTATTAGTCCCTGTTGTAGGCATAGAGGGACTATAGCGATCGATAAAGAGTTGACTACATATTAGTTTGTCCTATGACCAGAAATATTTGCACAATACCTATTGTTGGAGCTATGGAATTAAAAGCATATACTTTTATATATTAAAAAGTAACATATATGTACTGATCTGATTGGCTAAGAGATTGGAGGTCTTATTGCCGGCTTCACTATTCCCAATGTAGTATATGGCAACATATCCAAACTTTTTCTCGTAGACAGTATGCTTTAATCATATATTTTTCTTGTATATTGCTTGAAGGTCGATTAATGCTACCATTAGTTTGAATTTTTGTATTAGCATTTTCTGCTACCTGAATATATCCGTCAGTTTTGATATGTACTAAGCATGTTGAAATGTTTTCATATCCAAGCTTTGTATATTTCTTGAAATTTATTGACACTTATTCTGAGATACCTCAATAGGCCCGACAACGTAAATGTTTACTTGACGCGACGTCTTCCAAAACCCCTGACAACTTAAATGTTTGCATACCATGAGGTCCTTAGACATCCTGAGAGTCTTAAATGTTTATGTAAATACGGTTCTCGGAGTACATGCCAGTTCAATAGCCATTGTATGTTTCATTATTGTTCTGCCATTGAAGCTACATACATTGTTTATTGGTTCGGTGATTTCTTCTTCTTTGTTGGTTTGTCGGGTGCTGCCATTGTATGTTTCATCCTCGTAATCGTTGAAGCTAAATACATTGTTTACTGGTTCGGTGAGTGGTTCTTCTTCGCTGGTTTCTCGGTTGCTGTTTTTTGTTGTTTCGCTCGCGATTCAACCTGTACTTCTGCATTTCATCGTTTCAGAGTAAGTTTTGATGCCATAGTTTCATTTTGTATTCCTTATTTGTTGTTCAGTGTTTGCAGTTTGCAAGTAAGAATGCTTGCTTATTTGTAGTCACATGTTCCTTGTATGTTTCCGGTTCCTTTTCTACTTCGGCTGCAGTTTCGTAATCGTTGGAGATACATATGTTGTTCACTGGGTGGATGGATTTTGTTGGTTCGTTGGTTCTTGGGTTGCTGGTTCTGTTTGTTTTCCTAGGGTTTGTGCTTTGGGGCCCTGGGGGTGTAGTTTGACCTCTTCATGCTTTCTCCCTGGTTTGGTCCTTGCTGGTTTCTTTTCTTTGATTTGGCCTTGCAGAGTTGGGGTGCAACGACAGTGGTTGGAGATTTTCTTTTTTCTTTTTTTTGTATTGTTATTGTTTTTTTGGGGCGCTTTACGGTGTTCAACCCTTACACCCACCAGTCAATCTACAATTGTGTTATTTTCCATTTTTGTAGAGGCCGTTATCTGTAATTCTGTGAGATTTTCCTGGTGCTAGAGTCCTGCCATGAAAGAAAATAGTTGCATACAAAATTGTTGGAGGATTACATGTGAAGTTACAATATCCATTGTTTTTTGTTGGAATAAAGCATATGTATGCAACCTACATTTATAGACCATGTATGGTTAGATGTGCGTATATGACATGACATGTTCTTTCTCCTCTACATAGGCTAGTGTGCACACAATACCATTTGTGTTGTGCTTGAGATATGATATGTGCAACAAAGATTCTTCAATATTAAATTTTCATGTCCGGAAGCATGTCTGGGTAGTTTGCCACATAAAACTGAGAACTTGTATCATGGGCACAACAGTCTGTGTAGAGGATAAAGAACATGGTTAAAGGGCATATTTGGATGAATTTCCAGGGAAAACCAGAAATCGTTTCGCTGCGGCCATGCAATTGCGTGATATTTTCTGCCTTGTAATATATTTTGGCCAGGGAAAAAAAAGCTAGACGTTTACAACCATGGATAGAGAAACGAAAAGGTTCATGTTTCTACCTTTGTAAATTGTTCGTTGAGTCAGTTTTGTTGTATCTACATATTTCTTTTTCTCTAGTGAATACTAGCTTCCATTGATGTTCATTGAATTTTGTGGGTTCCCACATTGAAACAAACAGAGTAGCTGGAGAAAAGGAGGGAGTCTTGACTGTATCGGCTGAAGAGGATATAGAAAGGTGCATGCTTGTACTGTTGTTTCATATTGTGCTATTTTTTATTTTGTTTATGGTCTGTATATGTGTTAAACTAGTTGCTTGCCTTCCTACATGGTAAGTTATCTTGGTTACATACGTTCCTTCCTGCATACTAAGCTAGTTTATGTCCGTTGTGTTTGCGCTGCATTGCTACATTTAAAGAAACATAATCGCTGGATAGGACGAAGGACTCTTTGATGGGTAAATAGAGCTTTTTCTTTTTCTTTTAGATGTATGTTTTCATATTAACTTGCCTTCATCTCGATTGCATCTTCGACATTGCTGCCTTGGAAAAAATAGGTTGCTTGGACAGGGAGATGAATTCTTCTGTGCAGCAGCAGAGGGTTCTGTGGTACAATATTCTAAAAGGTATACCAAGTGTGTCGGTAAATTAAATATACAAATTGGGTGGGAGCATATAATATTAGAGTTGAAAACGATGAATTCACAATAATGGGCCTTTTTGCACTCTCTGTTTCTACTTTTTCCATTTTCTATTATCCCTTTTGTTTTCTAATTCATCTGCTTGTGGTTTCCGAAAATTCCCCCGTGTGCCGATTGACGGACTAACGAACTGACATATGTGGTCTTACTTCTACCTTATTCCATAGTTACCCACTTCGTCGATTGTGGCTACTAGGTTGGCAGGTTGAATATTTCTCCCCTGGATTCTGGGGGTCCGCGATATACAGATTGGCCATGGTGACCCTGTTGGTTGTGGAGCCTCATCATCTTCATGATTAAGAGGTCCTTTATTTCAGTCGTGTTTATACCCCATGAAGTATTTACACCCCAGAAGTATGTACACTCTTCCACGCGGGGGAGTACAGAGGTGGGGTACCCCCTCTGCAGGGTCCGGGGGCAAGCGAGCCCCCAGTGGGGTTTCGGGGGCGAAGCCCCCGAAGGAAAAAATGCCTTGTAAATGTATATTGTAATTTCATTGTAAATATGGACCATTCATTATAAGGTCATAGATCTAACGGTAGAGATTATGTTAGGGTTTTTTTCCCTAGAAGGCAACCCTCTTTTATGAGGGAAATGTATTGCGACTATGGTTGATGGTGAATATTGTATTCTGAGATAGGAGACTGTGAGAGAAAGAAGAGGAAGTTACAACGGGTTTGCTGTAGGTTGTATCCCTTCATATGCTGGATAATAATAAAGGAAGGACTTGGCGATTTCTCTGGCAGACGTAGTCCACACTGGGTGAACCACGTAAATCTATGTCTCTATTGTATTGTGTATCTTCTGTGTTTCGTTTCCGCATTTGTTTTATTTTATTGCTCCACGGTCCTTCTTTTCTAACAACTGGTATTAGAGCGAAAGGTAACTCGCAGGAAAAGAGGGTTCCTGGTTTGAGTGGGAGCAATGTCGGAAGATGGAAAGTTTAGATTCGAGAAATTTAACGGCCAAAACTACCAGTTATAGAAGATGCAGATGGAAGATTATTTATATCAGAAGGATCTATTCCTACCATTGGGCAGAGTAGCAAAGAAGTCGATGGCCATGAAGGACGAAGAATGGGAGATTCTTGACAGAAAGGCTCCAGGAACGATATGGCTGAGCCTGGTAGCGTCGATGGCTTTCAATATTTACAAAGAAAAGACAACGAAGGGTTTGATGGACACATTGGCCAAATTGTATGAAAAACCCTCGGTGTCCAATAAGGTATTTCTAATGAAGAGATTATTTAATATGAAGATGTAAGAAGGTGGGTCTGTTGCAGATCATTTAAATGAATTTAATACGGTTACTAATCAAGTAAGTTCTATAAAAGTGGACTTTGATGATGAGGTCAGGGCTTTTCTAATCTTGTGTTCATTGCTAGAAAGCTGGAAAAGCTTGGTCATGGCTGTAGGTAACTCTGTCTCTGTTTCAAATACTTTAAAATTTGATGATGTTGTTGGTGTTATCCTTAGTGAGGAAATGCGACGGAAAAGCACAAGTGAGACATTAGGTAATGCGTTGAACATGGAGAACAGGGGAAGACAAAGGGATAGAAGAAAGGGCTCAGGGAACCATGAGAATTCTAGGAAGGGCAGATCCAAATACAAACTTGGAAAGATAGAGTGTCGGAATTGTGGGAAGAAAGGACATATGAAGAAATATTGCAGAGCTCCAAAGAAACAAAGAGATGGACAACAGGAGATAAATCAGGAAGCAAATATAACAGGTGATGTGTTACAAGATGCTTTGATTCTTTCTATATATAATATTTCCGAGTCTTGGGTAGTAGATTCAAGAGCTTCATTTCATGCCACACCCCATAGGAAACATTTTCTAGATTATGTTCAAGGTGATTTTGGATAGGTTCACTTGGGCGATGATGCACCATGCAAAAATGTTGGAATGGGAAAGGTAAAAATAAAGCAACGAAATGGAAACCAATGGTTGTTTAAAGAGGTAAGACATGTTCCATATTTAAGGAAAAATCTAATTTCAACAGGGAAGTTGGAAAGTGAAGGTTGTATATCCATATTTACAGATAAGACGTGGAAGGTCATCAAAGGATCATTGGTGATAACGAAAGGAGAGAAGGTAGATACATTGTATTTATGTACTGGTAATACTGACTCTTCTATCTCTTTATCTTCTACAGGAGTGGATACAACACTATGACAACATAGGCTTGGACACATGAGTGAGAAGGGTATGCAGATACTTCACAAAAGAAATTTGTTTCTAGATCTTAAACAAATTGATTTGGACTTCTGTGAGCATTGTGTTTATGGAAAATAAAAGAGAGTCAGATTTCTCAGAGTTGGAAAAGAAAAGAAGAATGAAAGGTTAGAGCTTGTGCATATAGATGTATGGGGACCAACTCATGTATCATATCTTGGTGTCTCTAATTATTATGTTACTTTTATTGATGATGAAACTAGAAAAACTTGGGTTTATTTCATTCGACAAAAATCTGATGTTTTTGATACTTTTAAGAAATGGAAAGCTTTGGTTGAGAATGAGACAAGAAAAAATTTGAAGTGACTCAAATCAGATAATGGAGGTGAATATTGCAGAAAGGAGTTTGATGATTACTATTCATACCATGTGATTCGTAGAGAGAAGACAGTTCCAAGAACACCACAAGAAAATGGTGTGTCAGAAAGGATGAACAGGACAACCATGGAGCGTGCAAGGAGTATGAGATTGCATGCTGATTTTCCCTTACAGTTCTGGGCAGATGATGTAGATACTGTTGTTTACTTAATAAACAGAGGACCTTCAAGCTCTTTGGATGGTAGAATTCTAGAGGAGGAATGGACAAGAAAAAAGGTAAACTATTCTTTTTTGAAAACTTTCGGTTGTGAAGCATTTGTCCATATTGATA